>CM022885.1:38413973-38428259 GCA_012654025.1 Pachypsylla venusta
GCACAAGATCTATCTAAATAGTGCACATTGTTTACATGACCGCGCGGTGCCGCGCGGTACTAGTTCTACAAACTTGTATCGATCTGTTCATATGATACCGCGCGGCACCGCGCGGTCATGTGAACCTAGCCTAAGATTAGTAATAAGTATGCAACTAGCTGTGGGCACCCTTAGGTGGACGAAAGATTTTTTTTTTATCAATTTTTGGATTTTACTCGTAAATACCAAACATAGAGTATTAAAATTTGGGGGAGGGGGAACTTTTTTCTGGGTAAATTCGCAGTGCAATCCGAGTGAGTTACACACTCGACCATTCATTTAGGGATGGGATTTTCGGCTCACTTACATGAGTCGACTCGACTCGACTACTCAATATGAGTCATGAATTCTTTATATTATTGGTAGAATAATGATATTCATATTGATGTGTGTTTTATCAGAACTAGTGTGATTATTTTGTAACTATTATTGTTAGCATTGCTTTTATCTTTCTTTTAAATATATTACAAGAATATCTGTAATGCGTGTACAGGGTGTAGATAGAAAAAAAAACAATGCTCTATCCTGTCAATCGAGATTCTTTGCAAATATCAGAGTGGTACGATATAGTGGATTTTATATTTTGGCTATAGCTACTACTAACTGGTTCATCATCATGATAGGTTAACAGCCGTGGGACTGGTTTGCAACAACTCGCCATGAGTTGTTGATACTGGAGAATCCTTACGGATAATGCAGTAACTAGGATTTTACCAATATCTATCATTATCCAACGACTTTGAATTTTTCAATTTTCCCTTGCTGCTGTCACCGGGTTGCTATGCACATTTGTCTCCATAGCTGCTCATTATCCTCACGAGGCTAAGTGGGCCCCAAACACATCTAAACCACAATGAAAACCCTGCCAGGATTCGAGCCCGGGTCTCCCGAGTGAGAAACTAGTGCAGTATTCACTGAGCCACGGAAGCTGGTATTTTTACCCAAGGCTGTAGAATTCTGGGGGAAATATTTCAGCCTGTTTTTCCTCTGTATTGGAATCTCTTCAAAGAGCTGGTATACAAACATGATACACTCACCGGGTTGCCATGCACATTTGTCTCCATAGCTGCTCATTATCCTCACGAGGCTAAGTGGGCCCCAAACACATCTAAACCACAATGAAAAATTGTTGACCCTGCCAGGATTCGAGCCCGGGTCTCCCGAGTGAGAAACTAGTGCAGTATTCACTGAGCCATGGGAGCTGGTATTTTTACCCAAGGCTGTAGAATTCTGGGGGAAATATTCCAGTCTGTTTTTCCTCTGAAATTATCGGAATCTCTTCAAAGAGCTGGTATACGAACATGGTACACTGGATTTCAATTTTTCCTGGAGATTTTCATTATTGTTTTGGGAGGTCCATTCTAGTCACTTTTTGATATTATATATTACCGTTTGGGCTGCTTAAATGTTCCGCTAAAAACATATTTTTGGCAATAAATAATTCGCTTCATGTTTAAATATTCTCTCCATATTACGAACCTAGCAGAAGGAAACTGTGTTGCTAATTTCAAGTTTCTACATTAATAATTATGAGTGAGCCAGTCAGCATAACAACTGGGATTTGTATAGATGTCCTCCACTGATGTTTTTTTTTTTTGCTGATTGTCATGCACTTATATTTATTATCTATAAATCTAGACCATAGTTTGAAATGATCTGAGTAATCTTATGCATCAGCATATAAAGTCCCTGAACACTGTCACAAACACAGCCGTGTCATCAGAATAAAGCAGATTGCTTAATCAGATACCAACATCTATAAAGTTTCTACCCTCTTCTACACCAAATAGAGCTTAACAGCTTAGCAAACACAGCATAAAGCAGATTGCTTAATCAGAACACAGCATCTATAAAGTTTCTACCCTCTTCTACACCAAATAGAGCTTGACAGCTTAGCAAACACAGCATAAAGCAGATTGCTTAATCAAAACACAGCATCTATAAAGTTTCTACCCTCTTCTACACCAAATAGAGCTTGACAGCTTAGCAAACACAGCATCTATAAAGTTTCTACCCTCTTCTACACCAAATAGAGCTTGACAGCTTTCCTAGAAATATGTTCAGAGTAAGAGAGCTGTTAAACTGTGGGCGGTGAACTCGGTGTTGACCACAGAGGTTTTATAAATCTGCCCATAGACACCAACTATGACCTATCTATAATATCAATATAACAATCTCCACTTTTCTCGATTCTGTGCATTTTCCCCAAGATTTCATAAGTTCCTCTTTTCAAACTATCCGTTATTCAAACTTTCTTCATTACAGATATAGAACCTGTCACAAAAAATGATAGGCACCGATGAAATTGGGAATAAAATTGACCGCACGTGAGAACACCACATTAGCCGTTGTCTGTTTGGTGTAGACTTAGGCCCGATCCTACCACGACGTGTTTTCAGAGAGTTTCATCTAATACTGTGTCAACCTGTGTTAATACTATACCCAAACCCGAGTGTTTCAAAACTCGGCTTTTGGTAGGACCGGACCTTAAAAGTTTTCTTCTTTAACTTCATCTTTTCCCCATTCTGTTTGGGGACGGCAGTGCTTTCCTTAATTCAATAATGCAACAATTGCTTGTAAGAATTTTCTGGCACCGTAACCCTTGCTTGCTTTTCGCAGTATGCATACAAACTGTGTACAAACTCGCATTTTGCTGATGATCTTTCATCATTGGTTTGAAGCAGAGTTTATTTTAGGAAACTGATGGTGATAGAATGGTTGATTAGTATATTATGCTCCTCTGAGGACTCCGGAGTAGATATTAATAATCCCTTCCCCTATCAAGTCCTCCAAGAATGGTAAATATCTCAAATTCACGAGGATGAAATTCCATGAGATGGCTGGGTTTGAATCCTCGCCCATCTATTTACCAGTCGGAGCGTCTTACCACTACACCACCAACACATTTTGCAATCACCAGTGTGAGTGCTTTAGTGATCATTGTGAAGAAATACAGAGTTCGGCAATTAGTTGCCGAATTTGAAAGAGCTGATAAATAAAAACGAAAAATTATTTTGTAAATAATGTCGTCCAAATGACGGCCTTAGCGGGTGATGCACATTTAGAATCTTTCGCAGGACTTTTCCATGACTCTCGTCAGCATATCCGCATCATTTTGGATGATTTCTTCCAGAATTGCCTCCTTTAACTCTTCAAAGTTCCCAGGGCGATGTTTGAAGACCTCAGACTTAAGGTAACCCCACAGGAAAAAGTCACAGGGAATCAAATCCGGCGAGCGAGGGACCTACGAAATGTCATTCTGTAAGGAGATCACGTGACCGGGGAACATGTGACACATAAAAACTAGATGCCATTTCTTGTTGAATATCACAAACCCCAGGCTACTCCCAACTGTATTGAGCTGTCTGGTACAGCTCCAGTGATGTCATTGTGGCATTATGTCACTCCACACGCGATGTGAGAGAGAAAGAAACTCAACTTTAACTGTGTCAATAGAGCATCACTCACTCAGATATAAATAATGAGAATCTTTCAATCTTTGTTATACACGATGCAATTCTTTCATCAATATCATGTTTGATTTTTGGGAGTATTGTAGCCGCAGATCATCATCATGTTATACACGATGCAATTTACTGCAATTCTTTCATCAATATCATGTTTGATTTTTGGGAGTATTGTACCCGCAGATCATCATCATGTTATACACGATGCAGTTCATTGCAATTCTTTCATCAATATCATATTTGATTTTTGGAAGTATTGTAGCCGCAGATCATCATCATGTTATACACGATGCAGTTCACTGCAATTCTTTCATCAATATCTCACCTTGGCTATACTTTACATCATCCAAATATTTCCTATAGTGTGATAGGGAAAGGACCTATATAACAAATTTCATCCAAACCAGTCAATGCTAAGTTAGACCCTAAACAGGACCTATATAACAAATTTCATCCAAATCAGTCAATGCTAAATTAGACCCTAAACAGGACCTATATAACAAATTTTATCCAAATCAGTCAATGCTAACTTAGACCCTAAACAGGACCTATATAACAAATTTCATCCAAATCAGTCAATGCTAAGTTAGACCCTAAACAGGACCTATATAACAAATTTCATCCAAATCTGTCAATGCTAAGTTAGACACTAAACAGAACCTATATAACAAATTTCATCCAAATCAGTCATTGCTAAATTAGACCCTAAACAGGACCTATATAAAAAATTTCATCCAAATCAGTCAATGCTAAGTTAGACCCTAAACAGGACTATATAACTCAATTAAAGGCCACTTGCTTAATAAATCCATATACGGAAATGGACCCCAAGGTAGCTAGGGCCACCAGAAGTTGGCACTTAAAAATCGAAAAATATCGAAAAAGTCTACTACACGTGGTCTCTTTTTTTGCATAAACTTTTGATACACCCTGTACAACAAATTTTATCCAAATCGGTCAATGCTAAGATCTCATCACGGCGCACGGTGGACAAACGGATTTTTTTTCTAGATTTTCTTAGAGCAAGGGTATTTTTTTTTTTTTTTTTTTTTTTTNTTTTTTTTTTTTTTTTTTGACGATCCAGAAGATCTTTATTATATCTTGATCTATCACTTTTTCAAACCTGAATCTATAAATGGGAAGAACTGTTAATCTCTGAGGCTAATGACATGATAATACATTGGATAAAGCAAATGGATGCACGACTGATATGCGAATTCAATATATTGGATAAAGCAAATGGATGCACGACTGAAATGCGAATTCAATATATTGGATAAAGCAAATGGATACACTACTGTGATGCGAATTCAATACATTGGATAAAGCAAATGGATGCACTGTTGATATGCGAATTCAATACATTGGATAAGGAAAATGGATGCAGTACTGAGATGCGAGTTCAATACATTGGATAAAGCAAATGGATGCACTGTTGATATGCGAATTCAATACATTGGATAAAGAAAATGGATGCAGTACTGAGATGCGAGTTGAATACATTGGGTCAAGCAAATGGATGCATTGTTGATATGCAAATTCAATACATTGGGTCAAGCATATTGATGTACTATTGATATGCAAATTCAATAATTATGAGACAAGCAGATGGATGTACTATTTATATGCGAATTTAATATATTGGGTCAAGCAAATGGATGCACTATTGATATTGAATTCAATACCTTGGATAAAGCATGTGTAATATGATAAACCAGTTCTTTAATAAAATGTGTAATACGTTCATCCATTTCCTCAATAAAATTAATTGTTGGTTTCCATAACAACCAGTTGTATCTCTGCTACACAATGTGTAATATGCTAAACCGGTTTCCCAATAAAATTAATTGTTGGTTTCCATAGCAACCCGTTGTATCTCTGTTGCACAATGTGTAATATGCTAAACCAGTTCCTCAATAAAGTTAATTGTTGGTTTCGAATACAACCAGTTGTATCTCTGCTGCACAATGTGTAATATGTTAAACAAGTTCCCCAATAAATTGTTGGTTTCCATAACAACCAGTTGTATCTCTGCTGCACAATGTGTAATGTGCTAACCAGTTCCCCAATAAAATTAATTGTTGGTTTCCATAACAACCAGTTGTATCTCTGCTGCACAATGTGTAATATGCTAAATGAATTCCCAAATAAAATTACTTGTTAGTTTCCATGACATCCAGTTGTATCTTAGCTGCACAATGTGTAATATGTTAAACCAGTTCCCCAATAAAATTAATTGGTTAACGAACTAGTGTCGAGCCACGTTCTTTATGTAATGTAATCTATACAGATCTTTGAATACAAAGTATGCTTTTTTGTTGGGTTTAATTTAACACGTTAACTAGTCCGTGGGCGTAATTTCTTTCAATCCAATTATGACGTGCTAAGTTATACAAGAGTGAAAAATAGATCTTACCTGAGATTGTAAGAAGATACATGAGGGTCCACCTGAAGCTGATGTTGTAAAATTACACAGAAAGCAACTTAGCATTATTATAATGTTTGGTATTACCGATGCAAGGCCATTTATACAGGCGGCAAATTCTCAGGGGCGGAAATTTTCCAAAAAAAAGAAAAAAAATGCGAACTTATGCGTTCGCAGTGTTCTAAAATTATGATCATGTTTATATTTATGTATAAAAGGCAGCTGAATGAGAAGATACAACCAAGATATCAGAAATCTGTACAAGAACTATGCGTCATAAGGGATATTAAAAGCGTCGGGCTCCGTTAGATAGGTCATATACTAGGGAAAGAAAAAAAAAACACTACAGCAAGACAAGTCCTGCAAAATATATCTTCAAGAACGAGAACAAAGTTCTGGCATCAAGTAACTCGATAATCTTCAATCCATGAATATATATCCAGAGAACGAAGAAGAAGTCCTGCAANTGTAATTCTGATGTAGAACATGCATACTTGCATATGCATACAGATACTATGAGCGAGTATTGTAATTCTGATGTAGAACATGCATACTAGCATATTAGCATATTATTATAATTGCAAATACAATTTATATTGTCTTAGTCATCTATCTAACATAGGGTACATGATGAAAGAATAGAGTCGGAAGTACTAGTTATCAATAAATCAAAAAAATTATAAAAATGAAATTTTCAAACACACATAATTTGAAAATAATAATAATGCTAAGGTTTCAATATTTTAGACATAATAAAATTTGAAGTGGGTGGGCCCGACCTATGATCTAAGTTTGGATCCTCTCTACAGCCTATGAAGGCTTAGGTCAGGGAGACATAACCCTATGCAAGGCTATGTTCCTTTTTCAATTGTTTACTGATTGATGAGATACTATTGAAGGACAATGCAATGCTGTTCCTTGTTACTTTGGCATTTATAAATATATATAAAATCCAAGAAGATGATCAATTAATCAAATGTATTCATAATCCAGGCTTATTTACACAACAAACATGAATGGTAGAGGCTAGAGGCGAATGTAATGCATTGCAAATGGATGCACGACTCAGATGCACATTGGATAAAGCAAATGGATGCACTACTGAGATGTGAATTCAATACATTGGATAAAGCAAATGGATGCACTACTGAGATGCGAATTCAATACATTGGATAAAGCAAAGGGATGCACTACTGAGATGTGAATTCAATATATTGGATAAAGCAAATGGATGCACTACTGAAATGCGAATTCAATACATTGGATAAAGCAAAGGGATGCACGACTGAGATGCGAATTCAATATAATCCATGAACATATAGCCAAAGAAAGCAGAAGAAGTCCTGCAAAATGTATCTCCAGGAAGAAGATTAAGAGAAATAACGAGAATAAAGTTCTGGGATCAAGTAACTCCATAATCTTCAATCCATGAACATATAGCCAAAGAAAGCAGAAGAAGTCCTGCAAAATATATCTTCAGGAAGAAGATTAAGAGAAATAACGAGAACAAAGTTCTGGGATCACATAACTCCATAATCTTCAATCCATGAACATATAGCCAAAGAAAGCAGAATAACGAGAACAAAGTTCTGGGATCACATAACTCCATAATCTTCAAATTTTTAGTGAAAAAAAAAGTTTTTCACTAAAAAATTTGAACTTTATACAAGTAGATATAATTACTAACACAACTTCCTGGTTTCGATCAATTTTCTGATTTTCCTAGTTTCCTCAGGTTACCTTGCTCACTTGACAATCTCCGCACCTTCTTTAGAACTGACAAGAATTATAGGAGGTCATTGTCCGCTCTGTGAATTTCAAATAAAACAATGAAACCAAATTTAAGAGAATGGACCATGGACCAAAGATAATTCTTGAAGAGCAACTCAGATGACAAGAGAGTAATATGGACTCAGATTTATTAAAATTGTCAATAACCTAATTAGAAACACCCCGCTGAGTAGAACGGACTGGTCTAACCAGATTGAAATTTAGCCATTTTGAAAATTTTTTTTACTCCAGGCACTTGGCGCACATTTCACGAAATATTAATTCATGTCTGTCTATTGTCTAATAACTATTCACTGCAAATATAGGCGATCAATATACAGGTAAAATGTGCGCCAAGTGACCGCGGTAAAAAAAAATTAAAAAGTTTAGTTGAAAAGGGTCAGAATTGAAAGTGATGATACCTACAATCTAGGTGTACCGTGCTATATAGCACGCTGTTTTTTTTTTCTTGGCGTTAAAAAACTAGCATTTTGCTTGATACATGATTTTGGCCATAACGTAGAACGTAGAAAGTTAGCAAATATAGCCACCGAGGAAAACAAACCAGTTTCATTAGACCGTGGAAATACAGAAGTTTTGGTGTTCGGACCTTCACTTCTTTTCAGTGCCTGTTCTCTTTAGCTGTACACTCTCCTGGTTTTCTTGCACGGTAACCCTCTCTTTCTTCTGCAATTTACTGATGACTTCCCATCTTTGGTTTGAAGTAGACTTTTTTTAAAAAGACTGGATGCCCTTCCTAACACCAAACCTTCTGTATTTACACGGACTGAGAACCGTCACCTAATAAATCTGGCTTGCTCCCCTCGGTGGCTACAGGGAAGCAAACCAGTTTCTTTAAACTGGTTTGCAGCAGTCCTCCACTATTTCGCACTCTGCTTTGTCCGAAGATCTTCAATTAGGGTGGTTTTCCTGTTTCCTTCCTTATTTCCCCTTATACTAATACCTTTGATCCCCGCTTTTGCAAAATAAAATGTAAAAATAATTTTACACCAACCCAGTATAAGAAATATATGAATTAAATCAATGAAACGATTGGAAACATAAAAAGTTTGAACCGAGACGCAGATTCATGAAACGTGAATTTTGATCATCATCAAATACCAAGCAGACTATTTTATACAAGTGGTTCTGTGAACGGTAGACCTCTCAAAGGAGATCTCTCCTACACCTAGGTACCTAAAACTCACAACTGTTACGCAGGGTTGCTGCTGAAAGTGCTGAGGTAGAATGTCAAAAAGAAATAATTGACATCAGACGCCGCCTCTTTGGCTGAAACATCCAGGTTAAAATCAAGCAGAAGCTTTATCCACACTGCGGAGCCCATAAAAACCAACGCAAGAGCTTGCAACACTGAGGTTTATAAAAACTGCAACTCACCCAGTCCTTGGTTGTCCTAAAGGAGGAAACACCTCCCGTATCAGGTTTGCAAAATCGCATTTGGAGATCTCTAAACCGCCTCAGATCCGGAGTATACAGATGTGGATGCAATCTCCAGATGACGAGAGCTGTCAGTGCGGACCGACCCACAATCGTCTGCTCACCCGCAGTTATTTAGGTCAGCTTTGCACCCAGTCAAAGCAAACATGAAGGCAGTCTATGTGACACAATTCTAGGAGCAATGTTGGCTAGAACCTTATCTACACGGAAATTAGGTAGGTTGGACAGGTTGAACTGAATCATAAATGAGACTAGTCACTTGACCAATAACGGGACACTGATCTCAGAAACATCTGAACAACATGGAAATGTTCAGGGAAAACCCACTATGTGAGCAAGACGAGACTATGGCTAGTCATGATATTCATTTGATTGATGGGGTGACTAAACCCCAGAGAAAAAACTAGTTTAAAATAATCTAGAAAAAATATAGCACAAACTCTATCTGAGCAGTTAAATCTGAGATAGGGAATTTGGACAGTCCCAATGAGTGTTCTTATTGTTAAGGTAGGAGTATGTACAATGCTCGTCCAAACACCTGTAGGAGTATTTCCCAATTTTTATGTTTTCTTATGATAATGGTAAGAGTATGTACAATGCTCGTCCAAACACCTGTAGGAGTATTTCCCAATTTCTGTGATTTCTTATGATAATGGTAAGAGTATGTACAATGCTCGTCCAAACACCTGCAGGAGTATCTCCCTAAACTTGTGTTTTGGTTTATTATTTGCAATAATGAACCTTTGGAATCTTCACTGAAAAAAAATTACCCCCCCCCCCTCAAAATTTGATATTATACGTTTCAAGGTATGCAGAATCCGAAAATCGAATAAAAAAGAATCCGTTTGTCCGCCGTGATGGGCACTTTTGCCACTTAGCGTTGACCGATTTGTATGAAATTTATTATATAGGCCCCAGCTGGGTTCTAATTGTGCCCCGAAACTTTTGGGTGCAATCGATTACACCCTTAACGATTTTTGCCTCTTTTTAGCGGTTTTCAGTATCGCTGTCTAAAAGGAGAATGGTAAGAGCCAGAGATTTGAAATTTTGTATGTATGTCATATTTGGGGTCTCAGCTACCTCCAAAACTTTTGGGTTCAATCAAATATACCACTGGCGGTTTTTACCGCTTTAAAGCGGTTTTCATTAATCCTGTCTAAAAAGAGAATGGTAAGAGCCAGAGACTTCAAATTTGGTAGGTATGTCAAATTTAGGGTCTAATTACGCCCCAGATTTGGAATCGTCACGAGAACCCCCCTCAATTTTTTTTGGTAGGGTACCCCCATTTTTTGCCAGAAAAATAATAAACCCAGGTGTCACATTGGCGGAGTTTTTGTTATTATTTAGGGTACGCATATGTACAATGCCCGTCCAAAGGGTTCAATGATCAGCCTGTTGTAAAAAGTTATTACTTCAGGTTCGTTAGATCATCACACTTCTCTACGTGTTATTAGGGTACGAGCAGGTACAATGCTCGTCCTAACTCCTAGACTTCCCCATCACAGTAGGAATTAATTCCTTTTCACGTAACTGAAGAAACATTGCGTGAAAGAAATATTCTAACCATTTATGCGGTCGACCATAAAATAATTAAGACCTGGATAATAATACTAAGTTCCAAATTAAACTGAATTGTGAAAGGAGGTGCCAAGTACAGTGGCTATATTATTATGAAACTGGTTGCAGGTATCTAATGAGACTGATTGCAATTATCACTGCGACCTTTATTTAGATCTATTATGACCAGTATTTCGAAGTGGTGGGGATGGAGTTAGATTCGAACCAATAGCCTCCGCCAACACCAACTAAGGATGTAATTTGAAAAAAAAAAAAAAAAATGAAATTTGATAAACGGAGATAGCGTTAGATTCGAACCAACGGCAACCTGATTACGAATGCGCCGCTTCAACCAACTGAGCTACTGAGTTTGTCACAGTTGCTTTTATGTGACACAGTTGTTTCTTCGTAACATGTCCACTAAAGACGATTTGTATTTTTTTTATTTTTATTAAGTCGCCTACGCCCCATCGCTTCTATATTTCAAGTAGCGTAGAGCAATTACTGACGCTGTGTGAGTAAGTGAAAGATTTAGTGTCGGGTGGAGGTATAAATGAGAAATAAAAGGATGAGTGTGAATGGAATATAGTGAATGATGGGTGTGAATGAGAGATAGTGAATGATGGGTGTGAATGAGAGATAGTGAATGATGAGTGGGTATGACAGATAGATGAATGAAGCAATCTATGATATTTTGTACATTGCTTAGTCACTTGACGAGGACTGGCTTTGATGGGTGTGAATGAGAGATAGTGAATGATGAGTGGGTATGACAGATAGATGAATGAAGCAATCTATGATATTTTGTACATTGCTTAGTCACTTGACGAGGACTGGCTTTNAAAAAAAAAAAAAAAAGCGGTATAACTTCCTCACCATAACTTTTGGAACGCTGCGCACCATAATTTTTCTATGACGTCATCCAGAAAATGAAAAGCTAAATAATGTTAAAAATCGTACTTGGCACGCCGCACAACCATTCGTCTAATATCTCATAGAGAAGTGAAAAGCTAAATAATGTTAAAAATCGTACCTGGCACGCCGCACAACCATTCGTCTAATATCTCATAGAGAAGTGAAAATCTAAATAATGTTAAAAATCGTACTTGGCACGCCACACAACCATTCCTCTATTATCTCATAGAGAAGTGAAAATCTAAATAATGTTAAAAATTGTACTCGGCACGCCGCACAACCATTCTTCTATTATCTCATAGAGAAATGAAAAGCTAAATAATGTTAAAAATCCTACTTGGCACGCCGCACAACCATTCTTCTATTATCTCATAGAGAAATGAAAAGCTTGATAATGTCTGAAATGACTAGCCAAATTTTGTGACATAAAATAATTGAATAATTTTGTTAAACGTAGAGTAGATACAAACTTTCATTGAGCCAGCTCGGCTCTGGTTTAACACAATGTATAATTAAATTAGAATACAGGGTGGTATAGGTCCAAGAAGTAATAAATAAGGAGTTAATGGTGAGATTCGTGTGCTATGGATTGGTGGTATAGTGGTAAGACGCTCCGACTGGTAAGTGGGTTCAAACCTAGCCAAACCCATGGAATTTTATGCTCACGAATTTGAGATATTTACCACATAATCAGCAAGATCAAGAGGAAGAACGAGAATAAAGTTCTGGGATCAAGTACTCCATAATCTTCAATCCATGAACATATATCCAAAGAAAGCAGAAGAAGTCCTGCAAAATATATCTTTAGCAAGATCAAGAGGAAGAACGAGAATAAAGTTCTGGGATCAAGTACCTCGATAATCTTCAATCCATGAACATATAGCCAAAGAAAGCAGAAGAAGTCCAGCAAAATATATCTTTAGCAAGATCAAGAGGAAGAACGAGAATAAAGTTCTGGGATCAAGTAACTCGATAATCTTCAATCCATGAACATATAGATAAGTCTTTTTAGAATCCGTTCGATGTTTGAATTTTTGAAATTGTCAAGAAGAAAAAAAAAACCTCCTCAAAATTTAATATTTTACGTTTCAAAGTCTTCTTTTTTCAGTTCACCTAATCCCAATTCTAACTCGGCCCTGCTTCCCTGAGATCCTTCTACCATGCCACAACCTTTTTTTCAGTACCTAGTCTCTTTAGCTGTACCCTATCCTGGCAGGGTAACCCTAGATTGTATCTCTCAGTATCCAAAGAAACTGCGTAGAATCTCGCTTTTTGCTGTAGATTTATCACCAATGAGGTTCAAAGGAGAGTTCTTTAATAGCTGGATGGCCTTCCTAACACCAAACCCTCTGTATTTACACGGACCTAGGACCGTCACCTAATGAATGATTGCTTCCCTCGGTGGCTACATTGCTAAAATATTATAATAATCTTAAGTCTTTTTCGAATCCGTTCGATGTTTGCATCTTTGAAATTGTCAAGAAAAAAAAAACCTCCTCAAAAATTTAATATTTTACGTTTCAAAGTCTTCTTCTTTCACTTCACTTAATCCCAATTCTAAGTCGGCCCTGCTTCCCTAAGATCCTTCTACCATGCTACAACCTTTTTTTCAGTACCTAGTCTCTTTAGCTGTACCCTATCCTGGCAGGGTAACCCTAGATTGTATCTCTCAGTATCCAAAGAAACTGCGTAGAATCTCGCTTTTTGCTATAGATTTATCACCAATGAGGTTCGAAGCAGAGTTCTTAAATAGCTGGATGGCCTTCCTAACACCAAACCCTCTGTATTTACACGAGCATAGGACCGTCACCTAATGCCTCTGGCTTGCTCCCCTCGGTGGCTACATTTTACGTTTCAAGGTGACCTCGGGAAGAAGTGTCTGGCAACCTCTTTAATTTTTTTTTTTTAAAACTCGCTTTTTGGTTGTCATGGATCCATTTTGGACGGCTGTACATACGCAATAGAGGCATGGCCGTAAAAACGTTTCCTAACCTCTCTCTGTAGTTACCCATTGCAATTTGAGATGCTAGAAGAAAACTAGCTTATTTTGAAGTAGCGGCACCTGTTGTCTACTTATCCGCTTCCTCCCCACATTAAAATTTAAACTTCCCACTTTGTTATACTATCTGACTGTGAATTGTGAATGGCTGTGTTGAGAGTATTTTGTTTTAAATCTTACACTGATAATTGGGTTAAAATTGGTTAAAATTCAAAGGGTTGCAGAACCCTCCCAGATAGGATTTATGGATGACAGTTAAAAACTTTAACAGCAAAACAACAACTTATTTCACCCTCTCGCGCCCGTGGTAGCAAACTTGCTACCAAAATTTGGTGAATTATCTAATTTTTCTTCTGTCCCCCCTTAGTATTTTTGTTCATTTCAGAGCATTGTGTGAAAGGTTCTTTTCCCTTACAGCTAATACTAAGCGGGGGGCAGAAGCAAAATTAGATAACTCACCAACTTTCGTAGCAAGTTTGCTATTACGGGCGCGAGAGGGTTAAAGTTCCAATCTCATACTTCGATAGGAAATAATTCCTCCATTATTGATATCGATTGAATGTCATTCCCTTTAAATCTTTGAGGCTTTCAATGTTGGACCCATGGGCGTAGGAAGGGGGGGGCAGCTGCCCCCCCTAGAAATTTTCGAGAATATG
>CM022885.1:38433842-38447233 GCA_012654025.1 Pachypsylla venusta
TCTCCAAATTTCATACATTTTGTTCCATCATAAATATCTCCATATGCCATCTCCAAATTTCACACATTTTGTTCCATCATATCTCCATATTTCATCTCACTGCCATATTTGGCCAATATTTTTTTCTATTCCAATCAATTCCTTCTTTAGAAACATTGTTGTCATTGATTTGCTAAAAAGTAATATCTATCTGATAAAGTTACTGCCCCATCATTAAGTATCATCGCATTCGATGGTAATCAGAGTACAAGAGAGTAATATTCTCTAAATAAGGCTCTGCCCGATGATTTCTATTTAAATTGGTCATATTATGATATGCAAGGCATATATACATTATATTCAACAATGTTTGTAAGAGTCGGTCATTTTTTTTTTTTTTCTTTCAAAATATGACACTAAAAATACGACATTTATAACACCAAAATATGGTAAACAACAATGAAAAGCTTGTTAGATCTACCTTAAGCTCACAGATAATAGCCGAATTTTATTTATTGGAATAAAGATTTATTCCAATTCACTTCGCATTTTATTTCGTGAATAATTTAGAAGAAAAATGGCGAAGATGAATTGTAACCCAACTTTTTCTTGATTCACAAATCCGCGATTTTGTTCTTCACTTTTATTCCAATACTGATTGGCTCTTCGGATTCATGTTTTTTGTTTTGAATTTTTACCTCTGTTTACTTTTGTAGAGTCTAACCTCATTTCTGTCACATTGAGGGTTCTGGAACCGCGGAGGAGTTTCTGGCCAAATTTTTGTAACCAAATTTTAACCCAAGTAGAGGGGTTAGGAAACGTTTTTACTGCAATGCCTGTATTTCGTATGTACAACCGTCCAAAATGGATCCATGACGGCCAGTAAAAAAGTTTTTTTTAAAAAAAAAAAATCTAAATTTTTTAAGAAGGGTTGCCAGACACACCTCCCCTGTTCCAAACCCGTCTAATATTACTCTTATTTCTGGTAAGAGTGTATTATTAGTGGTATCATCGTTTCCAAATGTACCTATAAAGGTTTTATCACATTATTTGTCATGATTCCAAAATTTCGGTAAAATGTATTTGTGCCAAAATTTTGTATATTTATATATGTTGAATCTGTGTGTTTAGTATCTATACCTATATTTGTCCATTTGATAAACTTTCAGACAAAATTATTTACTTTCAAATTTTGTTGTGTATTATTGGTACAATAGCAAAATTCGAAATGCTAAACCGAAAGGACGTTTGTTATTTTAGGTCCCCTATAATAATGACTATGGATGTGTACAACACTATGGAGATCCAGCCGGATCTCTTTGGTAACTTCTAAATTACTCTTATATCATTCATAACTCACCTCCTATTTTCCTATATCCTTCTCCTATATATCAGTAATTGCCCCTCATTATCTTCTAACATGTAGGTGGATTGTTGCATTCATGCCCTCGAAGTTAGGAAAGATGAAAATTTCCCGAGAAAAAGATGCATCTTCTTATTCACCTTATAAGATACGGTTTGTCTGTGTATGGGTTTGCTGCAAAAAAGAGTTTGCCATCCTTTGTCGATCTGCAGAAGAAATTAGTTCATGAACTATTTCATACTGAAAAAATGATATCTTGTCGCTTCGGGAGCTGCACACATATTTAATTATGCTAAAATATTTTTTCCACCCTGAATATAAAATCAAGGAGTCTGTGGTGCGGCAATTAGTTCTTCCACATTTGAAAGAGCTGGTAAATAAAAACGAAATGAGATATTTGAAAAATTATTTTGTATTCTGAAAGCTTGTGTACTCTAGTTTTTTTCATCTATGTATTGTAAATAATGTCGTCCAAGTGACGGCCTTGGCGAGTGATGCACATTTGGAGTCTTTTGCGGAAGTTTTCCATGACTCTCGTCAGTATACCAGCATTAATTTGGATTTTCTTCCAGAATTGCCTCCTTTAACACTTCAAAGGTCCCAGGGAGATGTTTGAAGACCCCAGTCATGAGGTAACCCCACAAGAAGAAGTCAGAGGGACTCAAATCCGGCGATCGCAGGGTCCAAGAAATGTCATGCTGTAAGAAGATCACGTGACCGGGGAACATAGACCGTAGCCCCATACAACCTAAAGCTGATAATGTGGTAATAAAGTTGTGAAACCAACTCGAAATTGTTTTTCGATCATGAACTGGATCTGTGGAAAGCAAACCATACCTTGTGCGGAACGCCCTCTGAGTGACCATAATGGATTCACTTTTTTTAAAAAAACACCTTGACAACGAACGCACGATGCTTGCGTGACCAAACCATTGCGACACCTAAAACTAGATGTCATTTAGTGTTGAATACCACAAACCCCACGCTCCATCTATCACTTCCCCTTCCACAATTTTTTGAAATGTGGGAGAACTAATTGTCGCACCCTATATAACTTAAAAAAAATAGATTTTAACGTTAACAAACCCAACAGCCAATACGGTAATCGCATTCCGGAGTAATTTGTAACCAACTTCATTAATAAACACCGAAATGAACTGCAAAACATTGAAGAAATGTCTGACCTCAAAAGAAAGTTAACAATATGTGTAAGGTCCATATAGTATTTTACATATCTATAATAATAAAACTCAATGTAACGATAAATATATGTATGTATGTATCACTAATTGTTTAGCCAAAACGGTAAGAGATATCGAAAAATTGATGAGAATGGACACCCCCGGAACCATACGCTCAAACCCCAGGAAAAATATTAGAATTAAAAAATGTCGAACCGTTTTCGAGTTACGGCTACTTTTTCGATTTTTGACCGAATTTAGCCGGTCATGGTCTGATATCTTAAATTTTGTCCCGACAACATATCAACTCAAAGCGAGAAAGTTTTAGGTGGCCTTTTAAGCCTTAATTTGGAACATAGTTTGCAAAAAACGGTCCAACCGTTTTCGAGTTATGGCCGTTTTTCCGACTTTTGTAAGGGGAATCATAGAATACTATCAGCTTCCGATTTTTGAAAGGGAAATCATAGAATACTATTAGCAAGGGAACGGCCATGCCTCTAAGGCGCCAAGCTATAGACCGCAGCAAAGCACGGGCGAAACAGCTAGTTGTACCTATATATATCTTTATTTTTATATTCTTTATAATTTGTATTAATAGTTGTCATTGTTTAATTTAAGTATCATTTTGTCACTCTGTAAGAAGCTACCATAGTAGCCTGGGAGAGTGAGATGTATGTATTTTATGTAGTTAATAAAATTTAATAAAATAAAAAAAAAATGAATGCTTGAAATATTAGGTTTTAGAGTGCCTCCACTCATTTGATCTAAGAGTGTTCGCAGTCAGTCGCATACTTACTGATCTTATCGGATAGCACATATGTTCGCATATATGCAAGGAAAAACAAATACACATGTTCTTATGAGAGTCCACAGATCAAGCAATATTTATGCAGACACCCAAAAAACAATATATGTTTTTCCTTGCATATATGTGAAGATATGTGCTATATGCAATAAGATCAGTAAGTATGCGGCTGTGAGCACCTTTCACTAAAGGTGGTTCAATAGTGGTAGCCTGTAACTTGAGTATTATTTATAGAAGAATCGTAAGATAATAAAATAAATTAAATAATTAGACTACCAGGGGCGTACACAAGGGGGGGGCTGGCCGGCTATAGCCCCCCCCCGATTTTTTTTTTCGAGATAAGCCATCAAATGTGAAACGCGAGTGTATATCATCTAACCGTGTGCTTCTTTTTCAATGCCACGCAGAAAACATTTTTTGGGAAAGGTTTACATAACAAAGTGCAAAGTTAGGGCGATTTAACTTTTTTCTTCATATTTTCAAATTTTAAGTACCTACCTTGCTTTTTGGTTTATTATTTTCAATAATGAACCTTTGGAATCGTCCTATCTGATAATCTGGGTTCTAATTGTGCCCCGAAACTTTTGGGTGCAATCGAATACACCGTTGGCGATTTTTGCGCTTTTTAGCGGTTTTAAGTATTTAGAGTACATCACCTAATAGGCAGAGGAGCAGGAACGGTAGGGCGAAGGCGCAGGAACGGTAGGCCGCCCCGGATGCTGGTCCTATAGGGCTTTGCTACGCTTTTATTTCTAGAAACATTCGATTATCGGGGGGGTTGTAAAGCCCCCCTTTACCCCCCCCCNATCATAAGGCTTTCAAATTTTTTATGCGACATTTTATAGTGTTCCTTATGTTATATTCCAAATTTTAAGTTATAATCATTATCAGGGGCAAAGTTAGGAGGGTAGGGAAAACAGTACGAAGCCCTTCGTGTAAATATACACACTGCGTGCGTCAGGCCGGAACTTGGCCTGGCGCACTGCCGTGCGCCTAGATTCGCTTCCATTGATAAATCAACCAGATGATTTGCTGATAACAAAGACTGAAGGATTTGGTACCGGGCAGGAGTAATGCGGCATGAATTTTTATTATCTAATTTTAACCCAATTAGAGAGGTTGGGAAACACTTTTACGGCCATACCTCTATTACGTATGTATAACCGTCCAACATGGACCCATGACGACCAATGAAAAAAGCGAGTTTAAAAAAAAAAAAAATGATACTATCATCGCCCGACCGATGTTGACTCTACAGTGTTCACACTCTGAACGCCGTAAAGTCAACATCGGCCTGGCGATGATAGAGAACGATCGAAACGATCGCTATCTACCATTATAATTAATCCGAATCGATATTGTCTAATTATTTAATTAAGTATTATTCTATTACAAATTATACCAAGTTCTCCATTATATCGACATTCTTCTGTATATGGTAGCCGATTCTCAGTAAGATTTTAGATTTAACTTACGTGTCATCAGATTGTTTGTTGTAAATTCGAAACAAGAAGTTTTTTGAAACTATCAAATTTGCTTACCTGAAAAATAGAAGAAAATGTTATCAAACACAGGGTGACTAAAAGGTAAGTGTACTTATTAACATTAAAACCCAGTCCCGTGCCAATTAGGTCGTTTGCACGTACATACAATCCCCCGTCAAAATCTGTATTTTTGTGAACGTTAGTGAACTCCACATTTGACCCTGGTATACATCCCGAAATGCACTTGTATTTGTATATGTGTATACGTTTGTTACGCGATACAAGCTACAATTTTCATTCAAATTTCGGTATACATGTTTAGGGTATGAAGGAAATTTGCTGTATAGTTTTTGGGGGCAACAGGGTGCCCAATATTGTGTTTTTAGAAAAGTGCCCATCACGGCGGACAAACGAATTTTTTTTAATTCAATTTTTGGATTCTACGTACCTTGAAACGTATAATATCAAATTTTGAGGGGGGGGGATNGGGGGGTATTTTTTTATTTATTTTTTTCGTGACGATTCAAAGGTTCATTATTGAAAATAATAAACCAAAAACAATACGCTAAATAATCCAAGAAATCTAAAATTTTTTTTTTTTTTTAAGCCAGCACTGGTTTTCCTATTTTAAATCTAATGAAACCAAATTGCAGATAATATGTAATAGCCAGTCATTGTAAATATTTCACCTGTTCGAATTTTTCAAAATCACTGAATGTCACACAAATTAGATTGCGACAAGGACGAGTTGAGGTTTCTAGTGATCGCATCATGAAATAAGAAAACAAAACCACTTGCTAATTACCAAAACTTATCCTTCACTAACTACAAGTACCTCTCTCATCATACAGGGTGTACCAGGCGACAGTCAATATACTGGGTGGAACAGAAAATGGACGTTAACTGAAACCATATCGTTTTCTTTTATATCTTGCAGACGGCTGGGATTAAAGGTTTCATTCAATTTTCATTTAAAATAAGACATAAGGAGGGATATTTTATTACCTCTAAAAAAATCTGTAATCTCTTTTATTCCACTTGTAAAAATTCTTCCACAAAAAGGCCTTCGTTATTGTACCTATAGGAGACGTTTCAATCAATACTGTAGAGATCTATTTTGAAATGGATGCCTACGTTTTTAAGAATACATTAGAAATGCATGATCTATTTTGAAATGGATGCCTGCGTCTTTAAGAATACATTAGAAATGCATGAAATCATCAAAGTTGGCTCTTTACAGCTCCACAATCGGATCTCTACTGTATTAACTTTGTTCCAAATTCAGTCAAATAGATCAAAGTCTATAATGATCCCCCATGCTATAAACAAATTAAAGGCAGTATAGAAACAAATAAAATTGGTTCTCTGAAGAAGGGAGCTCTCTAGCAAAAACTGTAAGCCTTGATACCATTGGACTCGCCAAAGTCGACATTTTTCCGAACGCCCCGGGATCCCCCAAGTGCAATGCCAGTGTGATACCCAATAGACCAGAAAAACTGCTCTTGAAAAAATGAAAGTAAGGGTTGAGTGGTATCACTAAACATCAGAAACGACGATGCCACTATAACGATGCCACTGTTGATTGATACATTACTAAAGGTAAATTCTAAATTTGTGAGGGTTGAGTGGTATCACTAAACATCAGAAACGACGATGCCACTATTGATTGATACATTACTAAAGGTAAATGCTAAATTTGTATAAAAAAAAGTAAGGGTTGAGTGGTATCACTAAACATCAGAAACGATGATGCCACTATTGATTGATACATTACTAAAGCTAAATTTTAAATTTGTAAGGGTTGAGTGGTATCACTAAACATCAGAAACGATGATGCCACTATTGACTGATACATTACTAAAGTTAAATGCTAAATTTGTATAAAATCTTCCACGTTTCCCGGTAACAATATTCAAGACTTGCCAAGCAATATAAAACCCATTCTGTGTATCATTGATGACTGCCATAAGTTTCCGATCTGGTTTGATTTATGTTCAGAAGAAGATTCTCTCAAATGTTATATAAGAAATAAAGAATTGGCGAGAAAAGGTGAGATGGGTTCTGGTTCAAGGTTGTCATTAAGTGTGAATGTTAGTCCGATACCAGAAACCAGTGCCAGCCACTGACATTTCGCAACAACTTCCAGTTCGTTACACTACAACTAGATCTTGATAGAAGATATTATTTGTCAACAGATAGAAAATCTCAGTGGGATATGAAGGAAGACATATGATAGTCGGGGAAGTAGATGAACATGCTAGAGAGTTGTCGGAGAGAAAATTATGAAGGAAATGATTTAGGAGGAAATGAATCCCCAGTGAGAATTCGAGGAAGGAGGTAGATGAAAAGGTTAGAATCATAAAGGAAATGATTTACTAGGAGTTGAACAAATCCCCGGTGAGAAGTCGAGGAAGGAAGTAGATGAAAAGGTTAGAATCATAAAGGAAATGATTTACTAGGAGTTGAACAAATCCCCAGTGAGAAGTTGAGGAAGGAAATAGATGGCCGAGCAAGTAGAAGAGGTTAGAATCATAAAGGAAATGATTTAGGAGGAGATGAGGAAATCCCCAGTGAGAAGTGTTGGGTATATTTTGGTTTATGGACGTCCAACAGAAGTCGAGGACGGAAATAGATGGCCGGGCAAGTTGCTGAAAAGGTTAGAATCGTGATGGAAATGATTTAGGAGAAGATGAGGAAATCCCCAGTGAGAAGTCGGGGAAGGAATTAGATGGCCAGGCAAGTAGATGAAGAGGTTAGAATCATAAAGGAAATGATTTAGGAGGAGATGAGGAAATGCCCAGTGAGAAGTGTTGGGTATATTTTGGTTTATGGACGTCCAACAGAAGTCGAGGAAGGAAGTAGATGGCCGGGCAAGTAGCTGAAAAGGTTAGAATCGTGAAGGAAATGATTTAGGAGGAGATAAGGAAATGCCCAGTGAGAAGTGTTGGGTGTATTTTGGTTCATGGACGTCCAACAGAAGTCGAGGAAGGAAGTAGATGGCCGGGCAAGTAGCTGAAAAGGTTAGAATCGTGAAGGAAATGATTTAGGAGGAGATGAGGAAATACCCAGTGAGAAGTGTTGGGTATATTTTGGTTTATGGACGTCCAACAGAAGTCGAGGAAGGAAGTAGATGGCCGGGCAAGTAGCTGAAAAGGTTAGAATCATGAAGGAAATGATTTAGGAGGAGATGAGGAAATGTCCAGTGAGAAGTGTTGGGTATATTTTGGTTTATGGACGTCCAACAGAAGTCGAGGAAGGAAGTAGATGGCCGGGCAAGTAGCTGAAAAGGTTAGAATCGTGATAGAAATGATTTAGGAGGAGATGAGGAAATCCCCAGTAAGAAGTTGGGGAAGGAAGTAGATGGCCTGAGAAATAGATGAAAAAACCCGGTGAAGTAGGCGATTCTGCAACAGGCGAACAGACAAACACGGAAACAGATTTGTTCCTCGCTGTCTGAATCTTATTCTGCTAGCAAATATTTTTGTGCAACCTGTAAATGTTCGGAAGCATACTGTTAATATCTAAAGCAAATGTGATAGTTGTTAGTAGGAGAATTAGTTGAGAAGAAGGACATCTCGAGCGACCTATTGACAAAGAAAGGAGCTTAGGAATATAAAAGGTGCTCCAAAAGTAACGTCGGAAATAAGAATCCCACATTTTTAAAAAAAAATTGCTTGGCAACACTTTTTTGTATCATTCGTTGTCACTTTTTGTATCAGTCTTTGCAGTTTTGTTTCTATGCGTTTTTTTTTTTTTTTTTTTTTTTTTTTTTTTTTTTTTTTTTTTNTTTTTTTTTTCTGTTCGAGGTTAGTGTTAGTGTAATATAGACATGGAAAAATACACTCCAGAACAGCGAGTTTTAATAATAAAAAATCCACTACCGTAATGGTGATTGTTTTGCGGTGACTGTGCGCAAACTCAGTACGATTCTTGGATGTCATGAAGCACCAAATGAATCGACTTCCGCAGATTAATGAAGAAATTTGAAGAAACCGGTTCAGTATTGGACGTCAAAAAGCCTACGCAGTGGTCGAAATGAAGCAAATGTTAAAAAAACAAGGATCGGGAAACTGCGAATAGGGCCTATAGGGCTAGCTGAGGAGGTCGTATGCCCGATATTGTTCTTCACTCATAAACCCCAAAGACTCCTGAAGACAATGAAATGCTAATTTATTGTACCCTTTTTCAAAAAATAAAGTCAATTTTACAGCGTTACTTTTGGAGCACCCTTTAGAAATTTTCAATGAATGGACAACAATAGAAATCGAGGGCACATAAATATGAATTGAAACAGGCTGTCAATACCGAACCGCCCTTATTGAAAACGCCTTTACTGGAGATATCTTAGAACATGAAGTCTAAAGCATGTAGTATGCAGATTCAAATATGTATTATTCAAATTTTATGGGTTTGTAGTGAAGTGCTAAGTACAAATGACTGGCAAACAGTAAGGCGTGGGTTCAAACCCAGACAACATATGAAATTTTATCTTCATGAATTTGATATATTTACCTGATAATAAAATCAGTCAAAAGCTGCCGTTAAAAAACAGACTCTTCAGACTTATTCGGCCATTATAAATAAAGACTATTATTATTCATATAGAACCTATCACACTTGAATCCGAGTTCTAAAATGTCGTGTTGACTGTTCACAGCTGGTCAGAAACTTCTTCGCGTACCATGTCCATTACTGAACGTTGGTGATCAATCTGGCCGATTCATTTTGGTTTAAAAGTTTTTCAAATAGGGAAGAGTTGGATTCTTGGTACCATTCTCGTAAATTTTGCATCCATGATGTTCTTTTTCTTCCCGGACCTCTTTTTCCCTCTGGAACTCCCCTCAGAACAAGGTGCAAGATGCCATAGCTTTCCGGATGTCTCGCAATGTGTCCTAGGTATTGTGGCTTTCTGGTTTTTATTGTTTTGTTATTTCTGTTTTTTTGCCTAGTCTGTTGAGAACTTCAATGTTGGTCACCTTATCGATCCATCTTAAACGCAGCATCCTTCTATAAACTCACATTTCAAAGGTTTCAAGTTTTTTGAGCAGAGTAGCTGTGAAGGTCCAACTTTCGGATCTGTATAACAATGTAGGAAAAACATAACACCGCACAAGTCTAATTCGGAGGACTAGGTTTAGGCTTCTGGAGGAAACTATTTTTCTCATTCTATTGAACGTGGCTCTCGCTTTTTCTATTCGGTCAGAAACTTACAGGATCAAATGACACCGAAACTTCTCCAAACAAAGTAAGTGCCAAAGATGTAGGTAACAGATTTTATTTCGTAAAAGATAATAAAAGTGATTACTGATAAAACAATACAGAAGATATCTTATTGCCTCTAATGACGGATATTGTGAAATGAAACTATCAGCAGAAAATATAAAATGGTTTTCAGGTCTAGTAATTTCCTTTCGTTTGACTTCTATAAATGTTGCGAACACAATTTACAATTTTAAGTATCAATATCATTTATCTCAATAGAGGCTAATTATTTATTATATTTCTGTGCAAACTGCAGTTGGGATAGTCAACCAAATCAGTTCACGATTTTCACAACGTGAAAAATAAACAAATCAACCTTTTCACGAAACATTCTTGAAGCGATGAATTGCATAATTACACGTAGAAATTGATCGAAAAAAATAAGGTCCAGTATTGACTAAATGAGGTTTAATATAGCCTCCGAGGGGAGCAAGCCAGCTTCATTAGGTGACGGTTCTAAGCTTATTTATTATATTTCTGTGCAATCTGCAGTTGGGATAGTCAACCAAATAATTTCACGATTTTCTCAACGTGAAAAATAAATAAATCAACCTTTTCACGAAACATTCTTGAAGCGATGAATTGCATAATTACACGTAGGAATTGATCGAAAAAAATAAGGTCCAGTATTGACTGAATGAGGTTTAATATAGCCACCGATGGGAGCAAGCCAGCTTCATTAGGTGACGGTTCTAAGCTTATTTATTATATTTCTGTGCAATCTTCAGTTGGGATAGTCAACCAAATAATTTCACGATTTTCACAACGGAAAAATAAACAAATCAACCTTTTCACGAAACATTCTTGAAGCGATGAATTGCATAATTACACGTAGGAATTGATCGAAAAACATAAGGTCCAGTATTGACTGAATGAGGTTTAATATAGCCACCGATGGGAGCAAGGCAGCTTCATTAGGAGACGGTTCTAAGCCCGGTTCTAAGCTTATTTATTATTTCTCTGCAAACTGCAGTTGGGATACTCAACCAAATCAGTTCACGATTTTCACAACGTGAAAAATAAACAAATCAACCTTTTCACGAAACATTCTTGAAGCCATGATTGCACAATCACACGTAGGAATTGATCGAAAAAAATAAGGTCCAGTATTGACTGAATGAGGGTTCATATAGCCACCGATGGGAGCTAGACTTCATTAGGTGACGGTTCCAACACCGTGTAAATACAGAAGGTTTGGGGTTAGGAAGGACATCCAGCCATTACAGTGGTGTATTTTAATTAACGCTGCCGAAACTGTTGGGAATACAAAAGATGTATTTTGACTACGATATCAAGTGGGACATGAATGTAGACACCGGGGGGAGCAAACCAGCTTCATTAGGTGACGGTCCTAAGCCCGTGTAAATACAGAAGGTTTGTTGTTAGGAAGGACATCCAGCCATTACAGGATGGTCTATTTTAATTAACGCTGCCGAAACTGTTGGGAATACAAAAGATGTATTTTGACTACGATATCAAGTGGGACATGAATGTAGTCACCGAGGGGCGCAAGCCAGCTTCATTAGGTGACGGTCCTAAGGGCGTGTAAATACAGAAGGTTTGATGTTAGGAAGGACATCCAGCAATTAAACAAGAGTATTTTTCGGATAAAAATCTAAAAATGTAGGTCTCTTTCGAGAGCGCCAGTATTTGTGACAGAATCCCACCAATATCATCAATTTACAGAAGCGGATACAAGGGGGTGCGATAGGGGCGATCGCTCCACCGCCCCCTCCCACACCTGAAGAAATCGATCGTCGATACACTTTTCTCAAATATGGTGTTCATAAATCCTACTGACTTCCATGTCGAATTGTCGATTATAATTTGGAGCCTCGATCGCCTCAACTGGAGACCTGTGGCCTATTCCACAAAGCAACTTTGCACTCCAACTTCTCAATTTCTGTTCCATGAAAGTATTTGAGAAGTGCAAAGTTGGAGTGAAAAGTGAAGTTGTAATGCAAAGTAAATTTCATTGATTTGTTTACTTTCTGTTCCATGAAACTTTTATGATTGCAAAGTGAGGAGTAAAATGTGTCTTTTTCTGCAAAAGAACTTATTCACTCCTCAGTTTACTTTTGAATATTAATATTGAAAATTAAACTTTTGAATATTAATTAATATAGACTATTTTGAATATTGGAACTAAACTCAACTTAACTGAACACTCTAAAAATAATTCAAATTAGAAGAAAAATAAAATCGGTAGAAAAATGAAATATGAAAAAAATGTAAACAACTTCTCATTAGGCCAGTGTAAGCATTGAAATGCGGAAGATTTTGAAAAGTATTGAAGGCTAAAAGTACTATATCTTCACTTGACTAAAAATTAAGAGCTTCGATGATGTGTTCAGGAGAACATGAAACTAGTTAGCTCAATTTAACATCTAATTAATTTTTAGTCAAGTGAAGATATAGTACTTTTAACCTTCAATATGGTTTTACTTGACTAGTATCCCAATACTAGTTAGCNTTTTTTTTTTTTTTTTTTTTTTTTTTTTTTTTTTTTTTGAAAAGTGCGAAGTGAGAAATTGCTTCGTGGAACAGGCCACTGAATTCGCCTAAAAATTGTACGGGGAAACAATGTAACCTAACAGAGTATGTCGAATTCCTGAACGCCACTGAAATAGAGAATTTAATTGACTTCAAGACATTTAGCTGAATAAGTAAATGGACTCACAAATTGAGTCTGTGTACTTAGTAACTGTCGGGTTTGATTACAACATCGGAGTATCTAACCTGAGAGTTGAGAAGATATTAATCAACTCATCAACATTGGTTTCCAATTTTAATAGCCAATTACCAATTACCTGTGTTCAAGGTTCATAAATTCATTACTGAGATGTACACAACCACTTGTTAGCGCAGTCTACACAGATAAATAATCTTTAGATTTTAAAACCTACTAAAAATCAGATTTTTTTTCAAATGAATTTTTATGTGATCTATAATCTACCTAATAACAATGTAGACACCGAGGGGGGCAAGTAGCTTCAATAGGTGACGGTCCTAGGCCCGTGTAAGTACAGAAGGCTTGGTGTTAGGAAGCCTCTAAAATAATCTGCTTCATACCAAAGATGAGTAAACAGTCTATCAAAGAGCAATGGGTGCGTAAATTCGGCTAGACTAAGAAAAATATCAAAATGGGGTAAAGTGCATTGATATGCACCGAAAAAAAATCGATTTGCCCCGACGCCATTTTTGAATTAAAGCCGTTTAAACTGGGTCCAATTAACTTAACGCCAGGTGGGACTCAACATCAAAATCCACCCAAACCTGTTCTTACGTTATGCACTAGTTATACCCCCCCCCCCCCC
>CM022885.1:38483756-38494538 GCA_012654025.1 Pachypsylla venusta
TTTTATTTATTTATTGTAATTTTTATTTTTTTTTTTAATAAATTATTTTAAGTTTTATTTTAATTATTTTAAAAGTTAGTTAACGCGTTTTAAATTCACGATAACTTAATCCTCGAACTCTAAGTCTACAACAGTATAGTATAAGTGAGCAAGAGAAATTTTGAGAAGCAGTTCGAAAAGATAACAGACCCAACATTGCATGATATGCCTTCCTAAAAGGTAAAAATCCTTCCTAAAAAATTTTAATCCTGCACATACCACATTCAATTACTAGATCCAGTCAGATTACTGTATAAACGGGACGCCACTTAACTAACCCGCATAGTGTTGAGAAAATGTCAGCCGGGGGGAGGGACTTCCGTATACTTCTCATATTAAAATGTGCCCCCGCTACAGTCCTGAGGACGGAAAAATCAGGCGGGGGGGAGGGGCTTCCGTATGCCTCTATTATTAAACTTTCTCATTTTAGAATGTGCCCCCGCCACAGTTCTGAACAAATCATAAATGTAAACTTCGCAACACGAGATTGGAGACACAAGAGAGTTTTTTCTTTCTCAGCAAGAGGACGGAAAAATTTCTCCAAAAACATGTCAGGACGTTTTGATATGATCAACTACAATAGGGATGGGTTAGTCATCCATGAGTCGAGTCATGAGTCGACTCATCTTTTTGAAATGAGTCGACTCTTCAAAGAGTCGACTTACGAGTACCTTTTTTTTGTATTGAAAAAGCACAAAGAGATTGAGCTCTATGAGAGCTCGTGAGGTTTTCTTCTTTTGAAACGTCTATATAGGTTGCCAACCTCGAGGTAATGGACGGCCTCAGGATTAACACTTGACGGGATCTCGGAGACCTTCTTGGTGGAAAGAGGCATTTCTTTAAAAATCAAATGTACCAAGGTGCATTGACTTTGGGTCTCAAAACCTTATTCTGAAATCTTTCTATTATTTACCTATTAGAATCACTGGAACAGCCTCAGAGCTGGATACCGCATTAGGTCCATAAAAGTTTTACAAACGTATTATAAAGCAGAAGCTTGATTTCAATGTTGCGGGCTAATACAGGTATATTATTATTATTGGTATTATTGGTAATCATAAAATCAGCAAATTAAATTTTTCCGATTGTTTATTGACTACTGAACGAAAATTATGTTTTTTTCTGATAACGATTAATTGTGATATCTTTTTAACGTATTCACCGAAGTTGGGGACGTTTATTTGGTAGATACCACTTCTATCAATTGGTTTTATTATGTCTTTCTGATCAAATAAGTTGTTTTTAAAATTAGCACTCGAAAAGAGTCGAGATCGAGAATCAACTCATGGAGTTGACTCATATTGAGGAGTCGAGTCGACTCATGTAAGTGAGTCGAAAATCCCATCCCTACAATAAACCAAAAAAAACCTCCCTGACTACATGAATGGCAAATTGATACGATCTTCTAGTGTCTACATTTGGATTGGTCAAACATTCTCTAAATTAAATTCAAAACATGATAGACTATATAAAATTTTGTTATGTCAAACTGCTAGGAACTGGTTTGTCAGCCTGGTCACTGATCGCTGGTCACACCATTAGCATGGACCTCTAATATTGACATACGAGAGGCGAGTGGTCAAACATCGGGCATGGAAAAAAATAACTCAAGTTTTAGTAAGCTTAACATGAAACTGATTATGACCCTACTCGTATGCTGTGAGTTCTGAGCTTTATAAAGGAGACATACTGGATGGGATCAGACATTATTGACTGAACCAAGTGAGCCTACTCGTATGATGTGAACTTTATAAAGGAGACATACTGGGTGGGAGCAGACATTATTGACTGAACCAAGTGAGCCTACTCGTATGTTGTGAACTTTATAAAGGAGACATACTGGGTGGGAGCAGACATTATTGACTGAACCAAGTGAACTCAAACCTAACTATGATTTTGGTTTCATTTGGCTGTTTGTACCTCTAACTATCGAACACTGGATCATCATCATCATCGGGTTATCAGTTGTGTAACTAATTTGCATACAGGGGCGGATCTGCGGGGGGGGACTAGGGCTAGGGAAGAGTTTCCCCCGCCCGCAGAAAAAGTTCTTACAATAGATGAAAGAAATTGTTGAAAGCTGAACCTACCTAATACCTACATTATTTTCTCATGCGATTCCTTAGTTCCCCCCCCCCTAAAATTTTACCTTGGANCCGCCGAGAGAAAATCCGGGCCTGGGGGATTAACCCCCCCCCTCTCGGTGGTCAAGGCTAGAAATTATTTTTGTTGATGTTCTTGTTGTTTACTTCATAATTATATGTATGAAGTGAAGTTGCCAATACTTTGTTACCTTTGGTTTCGGCCAGCCCCCCTCCCCCCAGCAAAATCTTAGTTAGGGCCTTTATAAAGGTTATTTTGTACATTGTAAGCTACATGTTTTTTCTTTTATTAATCATTCATCCACTTTACTGACTTCCTAATACAATTAAAGACGCTGGAGTGAGCACAGCTCTTGTAGAATTATTTTGGCTTCACGGGCATATTGTTGCAGAAATCTGATTAACTTTCACTTGCCAGGTGTTGTGATCAGGGCCACCGAGTGGGGAGGTGGCGACGGGGTTAATCCCCTTGGGCTCGGGCTTTTCGAGGGCCCGGAAATGTCAAGTAATACATGATAATTTATTATTTTAAGAATTTATTCATTTTAGTAAAGGGACCCGTAATACTCTTGCTTCATCCTATGCAAAGATGTTATTTATAATTTGAGATCTTCTTGCATCTTTTTTTCTCCAGCCAGAGAGAGAAGTAAGAAATATTTTTTCATTAGCGCCTCGTTAAATAAAAAACATATTTTCAAGTGATTTTTTTTCAGTAACCCTACATTACTGCCTGGAGTTGTACTTCTTAACAACCCTATATTACTGCTTGGAGTCGTATTTCTTAACACATTAGGGGGGGGTTGAACCCTTAAACCCCTGGATACGGCCGTGCACCTGAATGCGAAATCAGTTTGTCCAATTTGTTTCCTCTTATTAAAAATAAGAACATCGTACACCATCTAACAACTAGTTACACATTCAAAAGTTTCTAAAAACTTTTGTGTTACTTGAAATGACATCACAAAACTACTCATCCTGTAGGTAATGTTAGAAACGACTGAATGAAAGCGAGTGTTCCACGACCACTTCATGGTAATATTATGCGAAATAAATACTCGCTCAACAAAATTACCAAATTTCAAGTCTAGAACTTACCGTTATTTAGATACTCGTATGTTGTAATCGTACAGAGACACACGGACCAATGGCTAAAAATCGAGGCTTGGGCTCTGAGGAGCGCAAAACGTGTTTTGACATTGATAACTCGTCATAGAAAATGTCAACCCATTACAATACTTTCCTTTTTATAGGATAAGGAAAGTAAAAAAAAGAGATCAGATTTGAAACTGCACGATGACGTCATCAGCCTTTAATTAATAATAAATGTTGTCAATTTTTCGAAAACTAAAACATCAGCCTTTAATTCATAATAGATGTTATCAGTTTTTCGAAAACTGAAACATCAGCCTTTTATGTTATCAATTTTTCGAAAACTAAAACATCAGCCTTTAATTAATAATAGATGTTATACATTTTTCGAAGGATATTCCAAAGAAAATGAATCTGTGAAAATAATAGCTAATTTATTTTATATTTAAGGGCGAGTGTTGAAAACTATTCAATTAATCAATACCTGCCTCGGTAGCTCAGTGGTTAAGCACTCGTCTGGTAAACAGGAGGGCGTGGGTTCAATCCCCAGCAGAGGCAGAATTTTTTCCTCATTAATTTCATAATTTGAGCACAAAAAAATAGAGCCCTAGGAATTAGGTGGTAGAAAATGGGAAAAATCCCACCAACCATATTTTTATTTTTTCCACTTCTCTTTTGTTTTGTTTTTAACTTTTTATGTTTACTTGTTAGCTTTATTGACATATTTTCACTCCCCTCGACAGGTTAGGAAACGTTTTTACGGCCATGTCTTTATTGCTTGAGCAAAATTGTTTTCCTCAAACGGGAAAAATATTTTGAAAACGGGAAAAATATTTTGAACGTGGGATTTTTCCCTAGTTTGAGGACCCTACGGTTCTCCCCTAAGTCGGACCCGAAAACAAAATTATCTGTGAAAGATCCTGAATTGCCAAATTTTCCATGCGACATGCGATGTTTTATCATTTTTATTGTAATCATTGGACATTGTAATCAGAAATCAGACGCACAATTAGCTGCAGAAGATCTCAAATTATAAATAACATCTTTGCATAGGATAAACTAAGCGTATCACAACACCTGAACGTTGATCTGAGTATCTGCTGCAGCAATAGCCTGGAAATGACAACCATCTGAGACATCTCTCCCTGATTATGGACTACGAGTAAGTCAAAAGTCTGAAACATTTGTATCTACAGGTGTATGTCAGTACCTCAGCGGTTGTTATGGTAAATATTTACACAAATGTGTCCAAGGGAGTGCTGACCCATCTGTGACACTTCTTCATGTTTGTGAAGGATGAGGAAAACTCAGGCGTTTGGTTGTACGTATAGGGTCCTTTAGGAAAGTTTTTTCTTACCAAAGTAGGATTTTCGTCCCGACTACCTCCTGTTTTTTAAATCTCAGGCGATTGGATGTACATACAGGGTCCACTCGGAAAGTTTTTTCTTACCAAAGGNAGTCGTCTTCACGGTGTACGGTTCATTACCAACCTAGAATATACGTCTTCACGGTGTACGGTTCATTACCAACCTAGAATATACGTCTTCTCGGTGTACGGTTCATTACCAACCTAGAATATACGTCGATACGATGTACGGTTCATTGCCTACCTAGAATATACGTCTTCACGGTGTACAGTTTATTACCTATCTAGAATATACGTCTTCACGATGTACGGCTCATTACCTACCTAGAATATACGTCTTCACGATGTGCGGTTCATTACCAACCTAGAAGATACGTCTTCACAATGTACGGTTCATTACCTACCTAGAATATACGTCTCTACCTAGAATATACGTCATTACGGTGTACCGTTCATTACCAACCTAGAATATACGTCTTCACGATGTACGGCTCAATACCTACCTAGAATATACGTCTTCACGATGTGCGGTTCAATCGCCACCAACCCATTTAATGTGACACTATTAAAATTGACAATGTTGTTCTATTTTTTTTTTTAATCATTGTAAATTGTAAAAAACATTATTTTGTGATTCGATTTTCATTTTCAGATTAAAAAATTCTTAAAATCGAAAGAAATCTAAAATAGAACTTACGAGTATATGTTACAATGACCAAGTGCTGTAAGTGCGGCCTGACAGCAAATAGGAGATCAAGGCAGCTGGGAATTGCATTCCACGGGTAAGCTTTATCATGTGCATGATTGAAGACTGGTTCACTTTGTGAAGGTCCATGATGAATGAAAAACGAATACTGCGTCACTTTTGATTAAAATTTATTACTTTATTCATCATCGTAGGTTAACAGTCGGGGGGTGGTTGACAACGACTCGCCATGAGTTGTTGATACTTGAGAATTCTTACGGATAATGCAGTAGCTTCTCCTTGNATGATGGAAAATATTATTTGTGACAATTATCAAAGGTCTCATTAAAATAAGTATGATAATTTGATTACTACAAGCTTTTTGCTAAAACGCGGGTACTTTATGCCCCCCCCTCCCTTGGCAAAGGGTTAATTTCTGCGGGCAGTTTTTGGTACAATTTTATTCCTAAAAAATTGATTGACTTTTGTCCTTTCTTTGAGCCAAATTTTGAGATGGTCAATTTTTTTTTCTCTCGCAAATGGTAATTGCGTTCGGTGTACTGCATCAATTTACTTCGGTTTTTAACCATCGATATTAGCCAGCGTCTGTGGCACGTTGAATACACCAGTTCTCGTTAGATCACTGAAGTTAATCAACGTCCAGCTAGGTTGTACTATGTGGGTGTCCACGTGGGTTCGCGCTATCTTGATGCTGGTCTATTTCTCTGGCCCAAACTTAGGCTGGGTGAGGTCAATGTGAGTCGCTGGTTTGCAAAGTTTCCAGCGAATTGAGGGTAATACCCCCGTCTCTCGAATAACCAATAGATATTAAAGAGACGTTAAGTCAAATTTAAAAAAAAAAAGAAAGTTTTCTCCACAATCCGACAAAGNTTTAATAATATTTCAAAATACACATTAGGTACCCCACCCGGGAGTGAACTCAGAACCTACCAACTATAAAACAGAGGCCTTGCCACTGAGTCACAATGTTCTATGGATATAGAACAATATTTAAATTTCACTCTCATCATTTTTTCATAACGCGCCTAAAGAAGTATAACTTCAAAAAAAAAAAATATCGATAATTTTGTATTATACATAAGCACAAATTAGCTTATTATAATTTTATTATTTACAAATGAGGACTATGAATTTTTTATGTTTTTCAGATTTCCCAGTGCTAAAGATTCCGATAAGAGAAAAGTTTGGTTGGAATTTGCTAATTTAGATGGAGAAAGTCTAAAGAATCACAAGTTATGTTCGCAACATTTTTTAGAAAAATATATTTACTATCCTCAGCCCGGTGATACGGATCGGAAGAGACTTCTAAACAGTGCTGTTCCTACAATCAATGTTGATGCTTTTGGAACAGTGACTGAAGTTTTAGATGATATTAATCTCAATGTAAATCCTGTCCCGTCTTTTGGCGAGCATTTTCTTTCTTCTTCAATCCAGGTTCGTAAGATATCGTTCACACACACACACACACCTGTGGATGTACCTAATCTAATATGAAGTATTAGGTACATCATATATTATCATATTATTACAACATTAAATTAATATAATTTAATGTTGCAACATCCCTGGGGTTCAACCAAAGGTCAAATATAGTGAGTGTAGTGGGATTCTGAGGGCAGCTAAATAAACTAGTGGATCAAGATTGCTTCTCTGAATGAGGAAAAAAATATCTTAATCAAATTTAAAAAAATCACTTTCANGACCCCCGGTGGCCCAGGTACCCCAAATTTTTCAAAATGGAAAATTCCTTAACACTAGCCATAACATATCAAAATTTTACGTTTTTACAACAAACTGATAAAAAGATAAGAATCATTTTCAAAAAACACAATATTGGGGCCCCTGGGCCACCCCGGGAGCCCAGGGCCCCGTGTTCGTGTCGATATTAACGTACACACTGGTAAAAGTTCAAGCAACAGTGTGTACGATATGGGTTCCGGATAGGCAAGGTAGAAACCGTTGAATTTAGAAAATAAGAGTCTGGGCTGAAAAGTTTGATCGAGGACCCATCTCCTATCAACTGCTCATTGAGCATCTTAATTTAGGAAAGCAGTCGGAAAAATAATATTGCTTGAGACTTCTGTACATTTCAAACAACCCCATTTATTCAAAAATTAATCAACAAATGGATAGATCGGATAGAAATATTTTGCTTTTTTCCTTGCTTATGAAAAAATGTGTGATATGCTATAAGATAAGTAATTAAGCGGCTGTCTGAGAGCACCCGAAAACATTCCTACTAATAACCATATAACGATGATTTACTACCCTCAGGCCGGTGATAAAGACAATAAGAGACTTCAACCTACAATCAAAGTAGAACCCTCTGCAATAGTTCCAGATGATGTCTCGAATTTCGGCGAGCATTTTCTTTCTTCTCCAATTCAGGTTCGTAAAATTCATTTTCTCCTCTGTATCCAGTATCTCCAGGAACCTATTTTCAATAAAGGCAATAAGAGACTTCAACCTACAATCAAAGTAGAACCCTCTGCAATAGTTCCAGATGATGTCCCGAATTTTGGCGAGCATTTCCTTTCTTCTCTAATTCTGGTTCGTAAATTCATTTTCTCCTGTATCAAGACAATAAGAGACTTCAACCTACAATCAAAGTAGAACCCTCTGCAATAGTTCCAGATGATGTCCCGAATTTTGGCGAGCATTTCGTTTCTTCTCCAATTCAGGTTCGTAAAATTCATTTTCTCCTGTATCCAGTATTTCCAGCAACCTATATCCAATAAACTGCTTATTGAGCACTTGGAATTACCAACTTAGAAGGAAATAAAATTACCAGCAGATTTTGTACATTTTAAACCGAAAATTTTTGAAGGGCGGGGTTATTTTTTCGTGATAATTCCAAAGGATCATTATTGAAAATAATAAACCAAAAATTACTGTTTGCATGTAAATATATTCTCTCATGCAAGATTTCACTGGCTACATCGCTTTGGGATTTTTTCTAATTTTAAATTGCGTACACTGCAAAGTTAAAATATGCTTACATTATATTTATATAATTGGGGGTGACTAATTTAAGCTTCGTTCTGATTATTTCTACATTTCATTCACTGGCTGCATCGCTTTGGGGATTCTTAAATTCCCTACACTGCAATGTAATTTAAGTATAATGAAATAAACTATAAGTGAATAATACCAGTCTTGTACTTGTAAAATTGTATTTACAAGACTAATATTAACTTGTAGTTTATTGTGACACGAGGACCTGAAGTTCAGAACTTTGTATGTATTTGCAATGTCATTCACTCTGATTAGGACATCATTTATGAACTCAATCTTTTTTTTTATTTTCTTCCTTAGGATGATCCACTCGCTCCTACTTTAGATACGAGATCTCCTACCGATTCTCCATTAAGTGCTGCTGACGGTTCTTCGGATTCTCCAGTGAGCATTACTGCCGATTCCCCTGTAAATACTACTGCCGCTCTTCCTGATTCTTCGGTAAGTATTGTGTTAATAAGCACGGAGCAGAAGGTTGTGTCATGGTAGAATTAAGGAAGACAACGCCAACCTCAAATAAAATTGGGAAAAGTTGAAGTTAAAGAAAAGAAGATTATTGGTTACTTTTTATTAAATAATTATTTATTTGCAAACATAAAAGATCTCCTGAACTGAATCCTAACTCTTGATAGAGATGGAAAGAAGAAGAAATTGTCTTCCTTAATTCTACTATGCCACAACCTTCTTTTAAGTGCGAACACTTTTTNCTTCTGTATTTCACCTCATGAAACGTGTTTTGCTCCCCTCGATGGTTACATTTAATATATTAAAATAAACTTGAGGTAATATTTTTTTATATCTGTTTCAGCTTGACGAATCTTTTTCCACCTCTCGTGATTTAAGTTTAAAAGAACGTGTGAAGAGAATGAAATTATTAGATCCAATCGAATATGAGCTAACAAGGAAAAGGTATATGAAGAGAAAAATAATCAGACTGAAGGCCCAAGTAGAAGAATCTCAAGTCACCATAGAAACTCTTACAAAAAAAAATCAAATGCAGGCTGCTAAGATTGAATCTCTTGTTTTATTAGTAGATTCTTTGAGGAAACAGAAAATAATAGAAACCACTAGATTTATCCGAAAAAGACAAAGACTGCAGAAACAACTCGACTACTCAACAGAGAAATGAATAAAAATTGGTTTTAAATAGAAACAGCTACAACAAAGAATCGACGCTCGCAACTAGCCTAGCACTGCACCAGAGAAATAAGTAAACCTTTGAACCAGACAGAACAAAGGCTCGTTTACGATAGCGGACAAGACCTTTGTTGAGACTTTTAAATTCACAAATACTAAAGGTCTGTTCCCACTTGACGTGAGATTCATCTTTTTTTTTCGAATGACCTAGTGGCAGTTCATTTTATATGAAAGTGTTCTCAGTACTGGCTACGTTTTTTTCCTTCTTCTGTATATAGTACAAGTTGCCTCTCCGTTTTTAAAACGTGACATTTCATTGCAGCTAAATAAAAAAAAAATATGTTTTTTTTCCATATATAAGTTGCTCCATATTTTGCCACCCTAGGCCATGGGCTATGTTGGCTATATGGTCAATCCGCCACTAGTTCTTCCCATTTATAGATTCATGTTTTTAATAATTTTAAGAAACCGGTTGAGATTAAGTTACCGAAAAGATATTGATGACCCTTGGATAGAACTATGATGGTTTGCGTTCCAGGTCGTTCTGGTACGTAAAACCGGCCATTGTGAAGTAAAAGTGTCACTGAAGGCGCATACTTCGTCAAACGATTCCTATAGATTTAAAATTTTCTATCTACTGAAGTTGGGGGAAGAAAAAACTACGTTTACACGGCCATGTCTTTCAATGAAAAAAAAAACCTACCCTTAAAAGCAACGTGGAGTCATGTCCGCAATCTCCATTCACTATACAGTGTTGCCATATTAGGGTATTTAGAATTTTGATAGTACGTATTTTTTAGGGTAATTTAGGCTATCCTAATAAGGTGTACCTACAGGGGCAATTTATTTGTAAAATACGCTTTGTATCAAACACTCTTTAAATACACGACTGGACTTATTACAATCCTCTTCTGTAATTGCGCTGTCCCAACTCTCGTAAATCAAATTGTAATATTTTTTTTGATTCGGACATCAAATATCTTTCTTTGTTCCTAAAACACCTTCTATTAGGTTTGATACAGACTTGATATTCTGATGTCTTAATCCAGGGTGTCTACCAGACTGGAAAACCTGGAATTGTCAGGGAATTTTAGGAGACTGGAAATGTCAGGGAATTTAGGAGAAAACGCCAAAAATCAGGGAATTTTTCAAATTGAGTTTTTTTTTATCTCAAAGGACAATTTTATGCGGCGCTTATTATCGTTTTCTTCTAAAATTTTGGTATACATGCTTAGGGTATGAAGGAAATTTGCTGTATAGTTTTTGGGGGCTCTGGGCCCCAATATTGTGGTTTTTGAAGTCAGACGGGGGAGACAAAATCTTGAAAA
>CM022885.1:38505016-38520339 GCA_012654025.1 Pachypsylla venusta
TTGTAATCAAATAGTACCAGATGAAAAAAAATAGTTCATTTTAAATTTATCTTGCGTTGTGTTCGGATCTCGGGTAGTGATTTTATTTTTTTGAAAGTTCCGATTAAATTCATTCTGTTTTTCGATTTTTGTCTCTTTGAAAATATTTTTTTTTCTATCTTCCCTAAGTAGTTTGTATAGATTTAAAGTTAATATATTTGGACCAATAATACTAAGCTAATAATACTAATAGAAATCTAAACTAATAATACTAATACAAATCTAAACTAATAATACAAATGAAAACTGATTATCAGCAACCAAATCAATTTAATCTGGGATGTACAATATTCTGTTTTAACTAATTCTGAATTAATGAAAGAGTTGTGTACCTACCTACAATGGAATCAATCTATTAATAGATAAGGAAAATAAATATTAGCCAATACAGTTTTTTTTATATATATAATTCGCATTTTAAACAATGTCTTGCTTTAGAGTTTGTTATCGTCAACATAAATATTATCTTAACGAATGGAGTGATAGTTCCGGCGATGAAAATGAAGATATCTATCAAATTATCTCATGCAATGAAGATAGCAATAGAAAGAAAATTTCAAGATCTCAAAGTTTAACGTCAAAAAAATCGAATGAGTACAAAAAATGGCGTAAAACGTCCAATGTGAAGAAACAAATTGATTCGTTTGTTCATGAACCTATTAAACAATGCAGTTCGTTTGAATCGGTCAATAGTGATTGTATGTACAGAATTACGGAAACCTCTCAAATATTACCTTTACAAAGTAATTATTCGCCTGGTAATTTCATTTATTCGTCGCCAGATAGAGTGAATAATATTGCTACAGTTCGAAGGGTATCGAGCTTCTCAATAGGATCGAACTATCGAAATATATCTCCGATTTATAATCGAAAAACAAGATTACCAATTCCTGATGCAAGCGTTGAAATACATTCGTGTTGTTCGGAGTCGTCGCACGATTCAGCATCTCGATTACCAATTCCTGATGCAAGCGTTGATATACATTCCTGTTCTTCTGAGTCATCTCACGATTCAGCATTCTGTGATTCTGATAGTTCGATACTACAAAGGACATCAAGTTTTCATAGTTCCTCTAATGTACGATCAGTTTCCACTGAAAATCTTTCGACAACATCCGAAACGTCATCGCTGTCAGAAGTGACAGTTTTTCGACGAGTTTCATCGTCCAGTTATGCGTCTGTACCTTCTTCATCACCGTCATCGATATTATCAAAAAATATTAACTCGCTGGACGTTGCTTAACTTCAGTGATCTAACGGGAACTGGTGTCTCCAACGTGCCATAGACGTTGGATTAATTTTGTACGCAAATAAATAAAGGATATACCAGCTCCCGATGCTCAATGGTCACTGCACTAGTCTTTCACTCGGAAGACCGAGGTTCAAATCGTGGCCGGGGGCAACAATTTGTTGTCTTTTTGTATATTTCGGGGCCCATTTGGCCTCGTGAAGGCAATGAGTAGCTATGGAGATAAATACGCATAGCGACACGGTGCCAGCCTTGTAGGTAAAAAAGAAAAATTCAAAGTAATTGGATAATGATTGATATTGGGAAAAGCCTACAAAGCTGCAGTGAGCACCAAAGTTGTGAAACAGCATTTATTTGACTCTGATCTTAGAAGCTCAGGATTAGCTGAAGATTACAAATCTGTACTATTTGTAAAAACTCTGCCAATGTGACATATGGGTTCATTATTTTACTGCCAAAAAAAAAAAAAAAAAAAACTTATGTAGGTCCCATTCGGGGTCTAATTGTTGAAACTTCTGTGACTCACAGAATATAGGGTTCCATTCTAAAATCAACTATACCTTCGATTACATCTAAAAGTTTCGGGGTACAATTAGAACCCAGATGGGACCTATATACCAAATTTCATCTAAGTAGCAAAAATGCCCATCACGGCGGACAAACGGATTTTTTTTTCAAGTCGATTTTTGGATTTGACGTACATTGAAACGTTAAAAAAATCAAATATTGAGAGGGGTTCATTTTTTTTCGTGACGATTCCAAAGGTTCATTATTGAAAATAATAAACTTAAAATTATGTATCTCTATCAATGAAAATCAAAAATTTTTGGCAGTAAGCAACAACTTATTTACAACTGCAGTCTTATGGTTTAGGTTTGATAATTCACCGAGTATAATTGATTTTGATTTCAGGGCCTGGATGGTAACCGACCATTGTCATCCGATCTCAACATGCCTAGAACAGATACATATAGGTTTTCAATGGCAAATCTACAAGGTAAGTGAAATACAAGTCAATTATTACAAGTTTATATTACTAGTTTTGTAGTTTTTACTATACACACGAGTACAACTATTTTTTTGAAAATTACTAGTAATCAGACAATTAATTTTACGTATAAGAGCAATATTATTTAAAAAAAAAAAAAAAATGTTTGTTTAAACGCCCACTGTTCAGGGTCGGAAGTACCAGGACCAATGACCGATTCTTCGTCCCCACGATAGCCGGTTTCTATGCTCCAGGACGACCTGGAACGCATACAGTTCCACGCAAAGTCCGTCCCCACGATAGCCGGTTTCTATGCTCCAGGACGACCTGGAACGTATACAGTTCCACGCAAAGTCCATCAAATCCTTTTCGGTAACTTCATATCAATCTGTTTCCACCATTTTTCGTTTTTTTCAATAATGAACCTTTGGAATCGTCATGAAAAAACTATTTCATCCACGCCCTCTTTCCGTTTCAACACTGTCAAAACAGAGTGAATGTCATCGAAAACGTTAACAATTTCATCCACCCCCTCTTTCCGTTTCAACACTGTTAAAACAGAGTGAATGTCATCGAAAACGTTAACTATTTCATCCACGCCCTCTTTCCGTTTCAACACTGTCAAAACAGAGTGAATGTCATCGAAAACGTTAACTATTTCACCCACGCCCTCGTTCCGTTTCAACACTGTCAAAACAGAGTGAATGTCATCGAAAACGTAAAGATATACATTTTTGTCAGACTCATTTAACCAAACTATCATCGTAAACAATGAAGCTTCTATTGATTGATAGTATGGAGTAAAGATATACATTTTTGTCAGTGAACAAAATTGTTTCAATTTTATCTTCAAAGTTCCCCCAATTTTGAAGATAGTGCAAAGAATATCCTATGAGTCAGACTTCTTCCCCTATTTTTATATATTTTTAGAAAGATTGATCCTCCTATGGACATTGTCGAGGAGAAACGTCGTAACTGACAGAAAGAAAAAAAATACTGAAGAGAATAATTTGTTTTATATAAAAATAAAAAATAAAAATATTTGTGCCATTATGTCACAATTTTAGTGGGCATCATAGCATTACAAGGTATTCTCTACAAGCACTCTAATGTCACTAAGCCTAAGCTACACTTAAAAATTTCCTTAGAATGCTACCATTTGTCGCTATGACCATAGCTACTCAATTGTACTCAGGAGGCTGAGTTACCCCCCAATCACAACCGGACCAAGTAGAAAATTTGAAAAAAAAACCTTTATAAATTTTCGACCCGTCCAGGAATCGAAACCGGAACCTCCTTGGTGCAAACCAGCATTGACAGCCAAGCCAGTACTAACACCTGAAATGACTATCATGGAAAGGTGATGTTGTTTTTGTTGTTGCTGCTGTTGTTGTTTTTGTTAATGTTGTTGATGTGATGTTGTTTTTGGTAATGTTTTTTTTTTTTTTTTTTTTATCATCGAAAACGTTAACTATTTCATCCACGCCCTCTTTCTTTTTCAACACTGTCAAAACGTCAAAAAATAAGAAAATATTTTATAAAAATGCATTTTTGATTTCAGATACCCAGGATGTTGATTTAGATGCAATCCTGGGAGAATTAAGTGCATTAGAAAATCAATACGAAGAAGCGATCAAATCAGAACATGATTCTGGTAAGTAGGAGTCACCCGGCGCGGCCTACACTCGACCGTAGTGAGAAACATTAATCGAATTTTATTTCTTGGAACAATTGTGACCCAAGTATTACCAGCTCCCGTGGACCAGTGGTCACTGCACTAGTATTGCACTCGGGAGACAAGGGTTTGATTCCTGGCAGGGACAATAATTTGTCACTGTGGTTTATAACGAATTCATACAGCCTCGTGAGGACAATGAGTAGCTCATTGTAGGTGAAGTTGAAAACGCTTGAGTAATTAGATAATGATTTTTTGGGGTGGGGGGCTTAACGTCTCTTTAACATCTATTGGTCATTCGAGGCGGGGCTTTTACCCTCCATTCCCGCATTGACCTCACCCAGCCTCGGTTGGGACGGAAAAATAGCCAGCATCACGAGGGCGCGAACCCACGTGAACACTTACATGGTACAACCTCGTTGGACGTTGCTTTACTTCAGTGATCCAACAGAAACTGTTATATTCAACGTGCTATAGACGCTGACTTAGATAATGATTGACATTGACAATTTAGAATAAAACATCTTTTTTTGTCAACAGCATTTATTTATTTTATAATCCATACTAATATATAAATGCGAAAGTAACTCTGTCTGTCTGTATTTATGTATGTTACGCTTTCACATTTTAACTACTGAACCGATTTTGATGAAATTTGGTATGGAGATAGATTAAACTTTAGGAAAGGACATAGGCTACTTTTGGGGTTAAAACTATAAACGGCCATGCCTCTAAGGCGCCANAATATTCACTTGACCAGTTGTAATGATCCAATATTCACTTGACCAGTTTTAATGATCCAATATTCACTTGACCAATTGTAATGATCACCTCATCTAAACTCTATTCACTTTTGTGTTCCATTATAGAAAGCATCAAGCACAGAAGAACACCTCCAGAAGTTCCCAAGACTGGTTCTGTAACTCGAACGGAAAGTCCCGACAATGATTCGGCTTTCTCCGATTCATTATCTTTATTATCTAGTGAGAGTTCTTCGAGTGGAGCCAGAACTAACAAATCTGGAGAGGTAAGAAATTTTGAATTTACAATCTTTTCTCAGAAATTAAAAAAAAAAAAAATCACGCGATGGACTCATTTTCTGCTTAAATTATACAAGTCACACCACAACATATGGTTTTTCTTGTATTTCCTTGAAAAAAAAAAAAAATAGTATACATTGATATTATATATGCTACAGTAAAAGTACATAATAGGTGATTGTATACTATTACCGGTAATTGTATACAATCACCAAAGTCACTGGTAATTGTACAAAATTATTCTCAATATCTACTTTTACCGGTAATTGTATACAATAACCAAGGACCAGTGGTAAAAGTAGGAAAATGAAATGAAAAGAAGAAATAAAAACAATAAATTTTTATTACCTGTATTGCCTGATTTATCAATATAAGCGTTAAGATGAACGTCCCCCCCACCAGAGAGGTTAGGAAACGTTTTGATCGGCCATGCCTCGATTAAACTTGTTCTTCTCATTAAGTCGCTCTCTAAAAACTTGCACCATTCGGAAAAAACTAAAATAAATTAAATCGTAGTGATTTTTTTTTTCTAACCTGAAACTTACCTGAACGTGGTAAAAAAAAAGGCACTGCGCTTGCGTGTCGATCGTTGAAATTTGAGTTTCTTACTTTCACCAAGCTCCTCTTTCGATTGTATACAATTACCGGTAAAAGTGTGAAATAGAGGGTTTTTTAAGATTATTTCCTACTTTTACCAAAGACTACGGTAAATGTATACAATTACCGCATTATGTACTTTTACCGTAACATATATATAGTAAAATTAGTCTAAACCAAACAGAAAACTCTAGGACGTTATCTTGGCACCTACTCCAAGATAAAGTCTCAACCTGAGCAGAGGAGGGTGTCCAGAATTATTCTAGTGTTGTTTTCTGGCTTGGTAGGATTCTATTTAATATATACGACTAGTGGAGGGATACATAGCCAATCTAGGTACCAGACAGATACTATTGATTTTTTTTGGAGCAAGTTACAAACTTAAAATGTGGTTTAATATAATTTAGAAAGTTTTTTTAAACGTTTTAGGGGTGGGAGATTAATTAATTCACTTTAATTTTAATTTATTTTGAAAAAAAACTTTTTCTTCCGTATTTATTGAACTATTTGAATATATTGAACTGAAGCAGACATAGTTGTACCAACATGAAAAAAGTCCAGTGCAAGTTTGTTTATTTTATCTATATAAGCGTTAAGATGAACGTCCCTCCCAGAGAGGTTAGGAAACGTTTTGATCGGCCATGCCTCGATTAAACTTATTCTTCTCATAAAGTCGCTCCCTAAAAACTCTTGCACCATTCGGAAAAAAACTAAAATAAATTAAATCGTAGTGATTTTTTTTCATGTTACCTAACCTGTTAAATAAACAAAAACAAAAAATTCTCTGCTTATTTAAAAAAAAAATCGAATAAACATTTGATTTCTCCAAAATTTCGTCGGTTTTCAAGCAATAAAATTGTGAATTAAACATTTAAAAGTGAGTTTTCTCGTATTTCTCACCATTTAATCGTGAAAATTAATCTTCTACTTTCAATTAATCCTATTTTAAGTTAGGTTAGTTGCTCAGAAAAAAATTAATAGTATTTGTCTGGTCCCCCAACCTCTTCTGAGAATAAATCCTTCAAATAATAATTAATTAATCTCCTTTCAGGCCGGAAAAGAAGAAAAAATTCGATTAGCGTTAGAAAAAATGAAACAAGCGAACGTAAAGAAACTATTTATCAAAGCTTTTACAAGTGATGGAAGTGCCAAGTCTTTACTCGTGGATGAAGCAATGACCTGTGCCTATGTGACACGACTGTTAGCAGAAAAAAATCATTTGTCAGTGGATCCAAGATATGGTTTGGTCGAACATATCCCTGACTTACATATGGGTAAGTATTTGTAGTTCTTTGAACCCAAAAACTTTTCTAATGTTGTATTCGACATTTTTATTGCTTCGCTCCGGTTCAATTTAATTTTTCCATTATTTTTTTTTCAATTATATTTAACTTTCTCGCTTTGAGTTGATAAATTATGTCCTTCTTAACTTATGAATTTGACAAAAAAAAAAAAATATATATATATATATAACTCGAAAACAGTTTGACATTTTTGAGTTTTGATATATCGGTTATATCGAAAACTGAATATGGATTTTCGATATTATTGATATAAATATCGACAGTTCTACTCCAACAAGTAGCAAAGCAGAGTAATTTCTGACTTAGGTATCTTAATATTTCTTTTGTTTTGATGTCCATGTTTTTTTTTCGATATTATTGATATTATCGAAATGTTAGTATCGATTATATCGAAACCCAAATATCGATATTTGATATAATCGATATAATATCGACATTCCTATTGCAGCGTGCGTTATTGATATTATCGAAACCCAAATATCGATATTTTATATAATCGATATAATATCGACATTCCTATTGCAGCGTGCGTTTGGTTTCATCCCAAGGCGGCGTTGCATTGCCGCTCGTTACTCATAATGGATTGCTATTATTTCATTTCAGAAAGGGTATACGAAGACCACGAATGTCTGGTTGACAATTTGATGCTATGGACGAGAGATTCGAAGAACAAATTATTATTTGTCGAAAGACCTGAACGCACAATGTTATTTCAACATCCTGATCTCGTGGCTAACAATTCGAATTTCAGTACGGATCATAGCTTGGATGAGTTTACCAAGAATAATATGTTAGAGGTAGGTGTTTACATCAATCAGAATTGTCCTCAGATGGTTGGTTCTACGTACGAGGGCAACCCAAATACTCAAAAGTGTTTGGACAAAGACTATCAATACAACCCAAAAGAAGACTCACATCATCTCATAGCACTTATCCTCACTTTTTCTTCGATGAGGAAAGAAAATTTTACTAATATCATGAGCCAATAACAACATTGATTATAATACTGGGCCTTAGAATAGTTTAAGAGACAAAAGAAAAAAACCTGAAATTTAGAGTGTCTTTTGTAGATATAAATAACTCTATAAATTTATCGCATGAGTGTATAATGTAACTGGCTAAATAAAATTCGCAAAAAAATTGATATTTGTATTTACTAGAGGTCCATATTCCATAATCTTGAGATATTCTTAGTTCCTCTTTCTTAAATAGAAACTTCCATTTTTTTAGTAATTTAAATAGAGGTCCATATTCCATAACGTTGAGATATTCTTAGTTCCTCTTTCTTAAATAGAAACTTCCATTTTTTAGTAATTTAAATAGAGGTCCATATTCCATAAACTTGAGATATCCTGAGTTCCTCTTTCTTAAATAGAAACTTCCATTTTTTTTTTAAGTAATTTAAATAGAGGTCCATATTCCATAACCTTGAGATATTATTAGTTCCTCTTTCTTAAATTAAAACTTCCATTTTTTAGTAATTTAAATAGAGGTCCATATTCCGAGGTCCTTGAGATACTCTTCGTTCTTGTTTATGTTTTAATGTGCCACATTATTCTGATCATATCATTTGTTTTGATTTTAGGAACTTCTTGGTAGCTGTGGTGTGCCAAATGTTGAAGGACCTCTCTATCTTAAAACAGACTCAAGAAAAGGTTGGAAAAAATATCATTTTGTTTTGCGTGCTTCTGGTCTCTACTATTATCCCAAAGAGAAAACAAGAAATCCAAAGGATCTTGTCAGTCTGGCTACATTTGATGTGAATCAGGTAACTATTAATTTTATTGGGTCCCCTGTGTTTAGGGGGATTTAAAAAAGAATACTTCCAAGGCACCCAAGTCCATGCCAGTCGTAAAAGACGACTAAGGGCAGGGTCTCAAACAATATTTTTTCCATTACCCATGCAGAAAGCAAGAAGAAGCTATGTGCTGCATTATTCTTATGAATTCTCAAGTATCAACAACTCATGGCGAATGGTTACCAAACAGACAGCGGCTGTTAACCTGAGAAGAGATAAGATAAACCCGGGAGCAATATTACTCGCTTCCGTGACATTCCCTTAACGCCGAAAGTGTCCCCAGGCGGTGGTAAATGGGTAACCTATGCAAAATGCAGCCCAATGTAAAAATTTCCGGAGGAAAAATAGTCGACCATTTAGATTTCGGATTGTTGACTGCAAAGAGCCAAACTAAGACTATTAACGGGACATTTTTAACTTCAAATTCAGTCTTGGTGATCTTTTTTTTTTTAAAAAAAAAATATTAACATTTTATTTTTACATTAAATACATGAACTCCCCCAAATTCCTCACTTTTCACATTTTTGACTTTACCAAACGGTATACTATTGATATTGTATAAATTCCCTAATATTCTTTTAACTCAATTTTTCAATTAAAAAAATGTCCGCCTCCAGTAAATAAAAATGTATCTGTCCCTTTCCAGGTGTACTATGGTATTGGCTGGAAGAAGAAATTCAAAGCTCCAACAGATTTCGGCTTCGCTATAAAACATCCCGCTCTCCAACAACCAAAATCTGCAAAGTATATGAAATATCTTGCCGCAGAAGACAATCTTACCATGCACCGATGGGTGCTCGCCATCCGGATAGCAAAGTATGGTAGACAATTGTTAGAAAATTACAAGTCCATTGTTGAGGAAGCCGAAATTCTCTCCGAAGCTTCTCACTCAGATTCTGGCTCTTCAGGATGTGATGTAGCATTTGAGAATGATTTCCCTAACGGTACAATTAAAAGAAAACCACCCAAACTACCATTAACAGCAACAACTCGTCAGTTAAAAGACCTAGTGAGTATGGACAGGAGACTGCCGTTAGAACGTACTCCTAGTTATAGTAACCTGCCTCCACCTCCTCCTGAGTTGTTAGCTTCAAATACCAGTTTGGATAAATTGGATATAGACCCACCTCCTCCTCCCCCACCACCTCGACTTTCACCACCGTCCACCGCTTTCTTACAAGACTTGCAACGTGTCATGAGACGAAAATGGCAAGTGGCTCAAAAATGTAAAGAAGACTTATCCACAACTCCTCATGAAGTTTTGGGCTTTAGAGATGTTCCCGACTATAGAGAGACGAATGTGAGCAATTGGATAGCTGAACACTATCCCAATGATCCACCTCCTAGCATTTATGAAAATGTTTACCGGCCAGGTCCTGCTCTCGCACCTGTAAAGAAAAGGCCACCTCCTCCCCCACCGAGAGCGAGTACAACTCAACTATCCACAGTGACAGTGGGTAGTCCGAGTCGGTTACCCCAACACTGTTAGGAGTGTGATTCAACTTTTTGTTTGTGCCTTTGTTTTCGTCTGTACCATAATAATATATATTATGGTCTGTACCATAATAATATATATTATGGTCTGTATCATAATAATATATATTATGGTATATACCATAACAATATATATTATGTTTGTTTCTTCTGTCTAACATTCTAGTTTTGTCTGCAATTGTTATTTATAGTACTCTGTTAGAAAAGTATCCGATCTTTTTTTTTTTTTATTTCGAAAACCTGATGGATTTGAATCAAGTGCGCTTGCATGAGCTGACCTTAAACCTTCGTGCGCATGTGTGATTTTTTTTCCTGTCTGTCGCTAGTGTCAGTTATTGTCGAGCAGTGCTCTCGTCGACTATTCAGATCTAGTAAAATGACATTTCGACGACCGACCTGAGCGTAACACGCTTTTCACCTCATGCAAGCGCTCTTGATTCAAGTCGGATACTTTTCTAACAGAACTCATATTTCATATTTTAATCAAAATTAATACAAATGTGATCTTTATTTACCTCTGACAGCATCATGCGGGCTATGGAAAATATGTGCATTACAAAAATAGTCCCGCAATTGCTTTGAGTGATTTGGAATATTTTATAAAGGTAAACAATAATAAACTCAAAAAAACATTTTTCTGTTTTATATGAAGAAAAATAATGAGAAGACCTCAATATTCTAGAACCGCTTGCCTTCGACCTTTCTGTAATAGACCTAACACTCCATTTAGGCTCTTTATTCCTAAACCCGACCCAGCATTTGTCTACATAGCATCTCTTGCTAGGTAGACGTTTTCTGGAGGAATTTAATGTACGTCCACAACGAAGCACCAACCATACAGAGTGGTCGTGTAATGATACAACGCTCTGACTGGTAAACAGTAGGACGTGGGTTCAAACCCAGCCAACCCATGGAATTTTATTCTCATGAAATTGTGATATTTACCACATAATATAATATTAGCACACAAAAAAACTACCGGTGTTAAAAGGACTTTTCAGTCCTATTCGGGCAGTATAAATAAGAACTATTATTATAGAACGCTCGTTTTGTTTTTCTTGGCGTTGCAAAACTAGCGTTTTGCTTGATTATTATTATATACCATCGCTCATAGCATTAACTCTCTCATAGCAGAGTTGTATGGTGCGCTGCTAGGCTAGATGCGATGGTCCATGCATCCATGCGGAGACCAACTCCTCAGTATAGTAACCATAGCAACAGTGGCGATTGGTAGCATTATAACATAAATTAATTAGGATTGAATCGAGACATTCAAAAACATCATTAATCCATTTGGATAAACTTTTGGGAAATTGGGAAAAATAAGTCCCATTTATTTTTGGACAAACAGAGAAAAAAATAGAAAAAGATAATTTAAATATTTTAAAAAAAGAGAATCGTAAAATAAATAATTAGACAATATCGATTCGAAATAAATTTAAAAATGGCAAGCTTTCGATAGTGCTCAGACTATCATCGTCAGGCCGATGTTGACTACGATGTCCAGAGTAGAAGTCTAATATTCGAAATAAATTTTAAATTTATTTCGAATCGATATTGTCTAATTATTTAAATTAAAAAGATAATTGTTGTAGCGGTCAGTGTTTCTCTCGGAATACAAAGGTTCTGTCCTATTTTTGGCTTCAAGTTTGGAAAAATAGTAAAAATAGGTTGATGTGTAGTCACCGAAAAGGTTTTGATGGCCCTTGGCTGGAATTGTGATGATAGGCGTTCGGGGTCGTCTTGGTGCATCGAACCAGCCATCGTGAGGACGAAAAATATTTTATAGACGATGCTTCAAAAAGTGTTTTTAACCAGATGTGTGTTTTAGTAAGAGAAATAATTTCCATGAGAAAATTATTTTCGTAAAATTTTCGATTGGTGTCATTTTTGTTTGTACTGATTCAACTTTTTATAATGGAATATGTATGGAATATCATGTAATGCTGTAATTCCCGCTATACATTTTGCCATAATAGGTAGTTATCGCTGTTTATTTCATGCTTTTTGTTTTTGAATGTACTTTCATGTTAATTGTATACGCGTCTCTTAATATTTATTGTTTATCAACAGTACCGGATGAAGCTTCTAATGTCCCTTTGGCTCTCATCTTTCCTTCGTCTTTTTTTGTTCATAAATTATTTTCTATCCTTTAGTATTCAACACGTCTTACCACATTTGTCAAATACTTTCGAAAAGTTAAAGAAAATGAAATTTTTTTGAATTTTATTTGAGATCGAAACTCAAAACAGTAATGCCAAGTTAAGTTTGGAGATGTTATTTAGGATGTTTGTAGTCATTTTGAAATATTAAATTTAAAAAAAATATTTATGTAACAACTACAATTAATTTGATGAGACACGAGCGCTTTCGTCAGTTACGACATTCTCAAGTGAACTCTGAGTTCACTTGAGAATGTCGATTTCGATTTTTTTGGTGATTCTTTTTAAATCGCTTCGGAAATGCAGATTAAAATGAAATTTGTCCCCCGCCTCCATTTAATTTCTCACTATTTGGTCACCAGTGTCCGTCCAAAATTTAGAACAGTAAAATTTTCTTAAAATCAAGTTATTATAGATTGTACAAATTTCATTCAAATCTAAGTTCTCGTTCATTTTTTTTTTTTTTTTTTTTTTTTATTTTNTTCCTATTTTTAAATCTACCTATTTTTTTTTTTTTAATTCATATTTTGTCAATATTCTGAAAAAAAAAAACTAAATCATTTTCTTTTAATAAGTAGGTAATACTTATTAATAGGAAATTATCAGAAGTGGTCGTAAAGAATCAAAAATTTAAGGCTTTGTCCATGCGACATCTAGGGACGTTTTTTTTTTCTCTTCTTCTGTTTTATTCCGTCTAAAGATAACATTTTAAAAACAATATTACGCTTTTCCGAGTTGTACTCACTCTCAACTGTTCCAATGAATGAAAAGTCATTCAAGCTTCCGTAGTGTGTTTTTCTGTCTATTGTAAAAGTTAAATTTGAGGAGTGTTCATGAAGTGTGGGTTACACCATCTCTCGACCAAACTGATTTGTTGAGAAACGTCTGGTGTGGTCAATAAGATAACATTTTAAAAACAATATTTCGCTTTTCCGAGTTGTACTCAGACTCACTCTCAACTGTTCCCTCAGGAGTAAGACATTCAAGCTTCCGTAGTGTGTTTTTCTGTCTATTGTAAAAGTTATATTTAATTCGAGGAGTGTTCATGAAGTGTGGGTTACACCATCTCTCGACCAAACTGATTTGTCGAGAAACGTCTGGTGTGGTCAATGTTGTTTTTTTTTTTTTTTTANTTGTTTTTTTTTTTTTTTTAAGAATCATGGCCTCTTGATTGTCAAGAGTCAATATTGTAAAAGGTGCCTTTATTTTTGTCTGTTTATATTTTCGTTAAATTAAATTATTTAAATAAATATTAACTTAAAATCAGTCTATTCTGTTTTGTTTGTTAAATCGCTTCTAAATTGATTTACAGATTTTACGCTAAGGCACTGATACTGAGTAATTTAATAATCATACAGCCAGGATTTTTGGATTCTAAGTTCCTTGAAACGTAATATATATATATTACGTTTATATATATATATATACACTTCATATATAATATATATATATATAAATCGTGACGATTCCAAAGGATCATTATTGAAAATAATAAACCAAAATGGGCAAGGTATCACGAGAGCTTACTCTAGCTCATTTTGAAAGTCGAATATTCGTTGCAACTGCAATATAGAGAAAACAGATCAACGGTAAACGATATATTTTTTCTTCTTGCCTGCACTTTCGTCTGTCTTGTATCAATGAAGCTTGTCAAACGGTCTGGCTGCTGTTAACTGCTCACCTCTGCTAACATAGTATAACAGTGTGGCGAGGGTGCAACTTTACTTGAACGAAAGGTTTATATTTTCGTTAAACCTTTCGTTCTCATGGCCTGGTGTGGTCTGGTGAACTAGGAAAGAATTGTTGCGATCCCTTGTGTTAAGTTGGTAACGCGAAGTTGTAATTTCCTGTGATTGAGATGGACAAAGAATATTGGACTAGACTAGGGATGAGCGAGTCTTCCACGAGTCGAATCATCTTTTTGAAATGAGTCGACTCTTCAAAGAGTCGACTTACGAGTAGATTTTTTTTGTTGACTGATAAAGATAATAAAGGGAGAAATATTTTTCCGGGTGTTTGTTGTTTACTGAAGGAAAATGTTCTTTTATTCTGGTGACGATTGATTGTGATGCCTTTTTAATGTACTCGCCGAAGTTGGGGACGTTTATTTGGTAGATGCCCCTTTTGTCAATTGATTTTATTATGTCTTTTCGATGAAATTAATCGTTTTTGAAAATTGTCACTCGATACGAGTCGAGATCGACTCATATTGGTGAGTCGAAAATCCCATCCCTAGACCTGATCTGTTCTGTCCTGAACAGAAGATAACAAGACCAAAATTTAAAATTCAAAAAAATTGATAACTGAAACGACAGAAACAGCCGACTGACCAGTGTTCCCAACTTTAGGGATACATCCCTACATGAAGCGATTTTTTTTCTTCCATTTTTACTTTCTCTTCCTATAAGAGATAAAGTATTGTAATCGTGCAGATATTTTGGAAATTTTTTGGCCCAAAAAATCGTCTGAAGAGAAACCAAAAGCCAAAAGAAAGATGAAATATGTCATTTCCTAATCGGCCGAATCTCTAAAATCCAAACCACATATTCACATAACCAATTTTATAAATTTCAAAAATAATTTTTGTATCAAACTACAAATATAAAAAAACGAAACTTTTTAAAAAATAATGTCAGAGCCGACAGGGGTCAATCAAAGTATTGGAAATTAGTTAATCACTGTTTTCAACTTTTTATTCAGAGTCCACTCCTCTCGGTTCAGGACCAAGCACGTCGCAATTGGACCAAATCTCTAAAATCATAATCACATAACCATATTTTTATGAAAAAAAAATGGCCCATGTGGGTGCGTCTTTGAAGATTTAATTCTAAAAAAATAAGTAGATACCTATTTATAACGGAAAAATCAAATTCGCGGCCACTCAGGGGCGTACACAGGATTTTTTTTCGGGGGGGCTGGCTGGGCAAAATGTATACCATAACAGCATCGTGGCATTGAACCCATCTACGATCATACC
>CM022885.1:38539884-38555474 GCA_012654025.1 Pachypsylla venusta
AAAAAAAAAAAAAAAAAAAAAAAAAAAAAAAAAAAAAAAAAAAAATTCTAAATATGTCGCATATTTTTTCATGATTTTGTTACATTAAAATAGAAATTTCTCTATGAATACAGAAGTTAACGGAAAAAGTGATATACCGTTGAAACCGTATTAACATCAGGATATTTTTTTTTGTTTTTGTCCAAAAAGAAAAATGTTGAGCAACCGTGGGAGAGTCCCGTTGCTTTTTTCGTAGTTTACAAATATATATATAAAAAAAATAAAGTTAGCTCAAAAACGAGGCACTTACTCAAAGTGTCTGGTCATGAAAGTTCCATGTGTTCCAAAAATATCTTCAAATTTTCAAAAAAAGTATGTCCAAGAAAGTTATGGACATATTTGTGACGTCGGGCGTACACGTGTAAAAAAGATGAAAAATGCGAATAACTCAAAAACAAAGCTTTTATTAAAAAGTTGAAGGGATCATTTTTGGTAGGTATTGGCATCTAGAATCAGCCCAATAATTATTGTCCTCCTTAACTGGGACACCCTTTATAATATTGTTGTTGTTGTTAACGTTCTCAACGACTCTCACTGTGTCTCCAGGCCAAGAAAGGCGGCCTCACCAACAGGATCTGTCCATAATGCTGACGGCTCTAGATTAGTTGGGTTTGATGGATAGTTGCTGGCTGCTCATGATTTACTTCAGCCAGCATACATAGACGACAATGATCAGATACTTCAGGGTTTAGCAAGGATTTATATACCGCCTCTTTGAGGAAGTATCTGGAGCAGCACAGCTGGGTCCAACGAAGGAAATACACAGTGAGTTGTCGTCGGAACGGTGTTGATGGTCTTTTGCTGTGCCCGAGGGCACGGGTAGCCCCGGTACGAAGAACCAACCATCTGGGGGGCCATATAATATTGTGGAGGGATTCTGTTGGGACTGTGTCCTCTTTGGTCTGTAAAGTGAACTTCTCCCTCTTGTTGTCAGGTGATTACATTGATATTGACTTCACCATCTGGGTAACATGGTTGTTAGCGCCTCTCATCATAACAGTCTTCCTCACCTTCTTCATCATGGCCATGGTTTACTTCTCCGCCGTCCTCCTCTACATGTATCGCTTTGGTCAATGGTAATAATAATTGAAGTTTTAGAATGAGTACCGGATCTTAAATAAATCTCAAAAATTTTTTTGGCTTAACGTCTCTTTAACATCTATTGGGATTTGCCCCCCCCCCATTCGCCAGAAACTTACTAACCAGCTACCCACCCACATTGACCTCACCCAGCCTGGTTTGGGTCGGAAAAAGCCGGCATCACGAGGACGTGAACCTACATCACCCACTTACTAAAACCTTGGTAGACGTTACTCAACTCACAGCAGTCCTGGGTATCACACTGGCATTGAACATGGGGGACCCGGGTTCAATCTCTGTGGAGTTTGGACATTTTTCGACTTTTGAGTTTATGATCCTCGAGAGGTCGAATTAGTAGATATTTTAATGTGAGTAGCGACTAGTGGCGACATTACCAGAGTAAAAAGATTAGAAAATTGTGAGATTATTAGTGCAGGAGGCTCTTAGAAATGCTGTGATATCCACAAAAATTTTGAAAAGGCCGTTGGGCTTTATCACAAATAAATTCCACATTTACTTTTCACTTTCAAATTACAAAGGGGGTAGTTTTATTTAAGATTTCAAAGTTGACCCACCCTAAAGTGACAAAGTTTGGTAAACCACTAAAAAAAGTTTCCACCTTGGAATAAAGAAATACGTTTTTTCAGTGTTTTTCGAAATCGTTCTTAAGATATTGAGCTCCGCTTTTTTTTTTAGATACTCTGTAGAATTAGCCCCTTATTTTTTGTCATCCAATATTGCAATGTGTTTCGGGGGCATAGCGAACCCTCGATAAGCTCGGAAGTACGAGGGAAGTGTGTTCAGAGGATTGAAATCATTTTGATTTTTTGTTACAGGCAAAAAATGAGGGAAGTTTTGTCCGAAGAGGCAACGTTTTGGCATAGAGCCAGAACCGTTATTGCTACGATGTGGGATGCTCATGGTTGGGTTTGGCATGGTACGTATTCTGTCATTTTGAAAAAATAATGATTCAGGGTGCTTTCAGACATTCGTATATTCGTGAGCTAGATTCCTCTTTAGGGCTATATGAGCCCCTGCATCTAACGGTCCATTTACATTGCCCGAGCATTCGTCGCGAACAGAGGTGACGAACGAGCATTCGTTCGAGACTCAGACAATGTAAACAGTCGCCGCGAGCCGATCATGTTCGAAGCGAATGCTCGTTCGTGCTCGAGCCTGATCTCGAGTAACTGATCGTCAGAAATGCTCGAGCAGTGTGAACAGAATGCTCTTTTGTGTTCGTGCTCGTCGAAAACTAGCGAGCAACGATCACGAATGCTCGTGTATGCTCAGGCAGTGTAAATTGGCCTTAAGCCTCAACTGTTCTTTTTGTGCTTGGAAAGTAGCCTATGCTTTCAGCTAGCTTCATACTTACTTATGTGATGAATTACTGTTTTTCTAAGCCCGAGTATAATCCAGAATGAATGATCAAAGAATCCAAAACTCGAAAAAAAAATGCATTTGTCTGCCGCTTTCCGAACCCTGTACATCACACACTGTCCGTCGTGAGTGGCAATTATTTCTGAATTTATTAGGTTGCAACTTCGTTGATCGATTTTGATGGAATTTGTTCTGTAAGTCCCATCGGGTGTCTAGTTGTGCCCCGAATATTTTCGTCAATGTGAGTCACATATACAGAGGGTTCCCTATTTTTTTCCCGCCCAACGCTCTGTGGCAAATATGATCTTCACGACAGTATGGTGTGCGGTGTAAAGGACAATTTTTTTTTTTTTCGATTTTTGGATTCTCCATACCTTGAAAAGTAAAATATCAAATTTTAAGCCAATATATTGTAGAGGTTTGTGAGATGGTTTTGAGAGGACCTTTGTCTGTTGGATACGGTTGTAGGTATTACTTGATAAGATTTTATAATTGTGGCGAAACAGGCGCTGGTCTTTATCGTTCGTAGCTTTTGCTCTTCCTATGTCTAAAACTGATCTGATCCCCTCTTAGGAATTGTCTTAGGACTTTATATTGCTATCGACCTTCATCTCTGGCAATATGATTTCTCTTGTTTATGTTCCTTGCCATGTTCGATATGACGTCGTACAGTACTTCCCTATATTAGTACGGCAGTGACTGGGTGTCTCTGTTTTACGGATACTTGGGATCAAGTTTTGCTTGGGTTTATTAGGTTTGGTAGGGGGAGCCACGCTTCGCTCTAAATATATATATATTTATTTATTTTTTAGGTTACGAAGTTGTTGGTATTGAAAGAATTCCAAATGAATCTAGTGCGTTGCTGGTTTACTATCATGGTGCTCTACCAATTGATTTATATTATCTTCTATCGAAAATATTTCTAGTCAAAAATAGACTAATGTACACCATAGCGGACAAATTTCTTTTCAAAGTTCCAGGTTGGTAGCTTTTATAATTATTTACAGCTGTAACTCTCCGCGTCCATCACGGAAATTGATGGTGGTGGAAGTATTGGGTGAGTAGCGAGTAGGGATGGCATTACCAGAGAACAAAGATTTGGTTTGGTAGAAGATTTAAGAGAGTATTAGTACATGAGGCTCTTAGTAATGCTGTGATACCCACAAATATTGTGGGTAGCGGCGGCGTTACCAGAGTAAAAAGCTACTGTACACCCTGTAGTATTAATACCAGTAAAATGACACGTGATCAACTTTTCATCATTGTGATACATTAATAAATCATGAATTCAATATTTTCAGGTTTGAAAATACTTGGGGATGGATTGCAGGTGATTCCAGGAACTGTGCAGGAGTGTGTTCAAATTCTGCGGGGTAATAATTTGATGGCTATTTCACCAGGTGGACTTTACGAAACATTGCTGGGAGATAGTTTCTACAAACTTATGTGGAAGAGAAGGACGGGATTCGCGAAAGTTGCTATTGAGGCACAGGTTGTAAGTAAGCAAATCTTTACTTTTTACAAACTTACGTTGAAAAAAAAAATCAGCGGGATTGTCGACATTATGCGACGAACTCTATGTTCGGTTTTAGAAATAAACATTCAACAATTGAACAAGTTCATCGGGTTGTTGACATAATCACTGCAACTTTGGAAAATAAAATTTGGAAAATAGCACAGCGGCCTTTCTCGATGTGCAGCGAGCTTCTGATAAAGTTTGACACGAGGGGGATTACTCTACAAGCTAAAAAAACTCTGCCTCATCCCTTCAAGTTTGGCACGAGGGATTACTCTACAAGATAAAAAAATTGTACCGCATCCCTTCAAGTTTGGCACGAGAGATTACTCTACAAGCTGAAAAAAAACTCTACCTCATCCCTTCAAGTTTGGCACGAGGGATTACTCTACAAGCTAAAAAAAACTCTACCTCATCCCTTCAAGTTTGGCACGAGGGATTACTCTACAAGCTGAAAAAAACTCTACCTCATCCCTTCAAGTTTGGCACGAGGGATTACTCTACAAGATAAAAAAAACTCTACCTCATCCCTTCTATGTTTTACATAGAAGTCGTAAATTAAAATAATTAGAAGAATCGTAAGATATAATTATATAAGTGATTGACAATATCGATTCAGAGTTTAATTAATTAAAAAAATCTAATCAATAGAACCCTCACTCTCTCAGATGACCTTTTTCACAATGAGATTATTCCTGAAATTGATCAAAAAACTAATACGCGACAAAACAAACAACATCCCTAATGCCTCCCCCATTAATAACAACGCAGGTACTCCTTCTATTTTTTATTCTTTTCCATATCTAGGGGAAACATCCTATAAAATAGAGCAATCGATTAAAAGTATTATCCCCAATGTAAAATTCGGTCATAAGAGTAGCAATAACAATAAAAACAACTTTTTTTCCAACCTANTTTCAGCCCATAATACCTATCTTCACAAGAAATATCCGAGAGACATTCCGATCCTGGGCAGTTGACACCTTTACCATGTTGTTAATTCGGTCCTGAGTATACATAAATACTTAAACAAATTCTATTTTCAGCCCATAATACCTATCTTCACAAGAAATATCCGAGAGACATTCCGATCCTGGGCAGTTGACACCTTTACCATGTTGTTAATTCGGTCCTGAGTATACATAAATACTTAAACAAATTCTATTTTCAGCCCATAATACCTATCTTTACAAGAAATATCCGAGAGATATTCTGATCCTGGGCAGTTGACACCTTTACCATGTTGTTAATTCGGTCCTGAGTATACATAAATAAACAAATTCTATTTTCAGCCCATAATACCTATCTTTACAAGAAATATCCTATAAATACTTAAACAAATTCTATTTTCAGCCCATAATACCTATCTTTACAAGAAATATCCGAGAGTCATTCCGATCAATAGGCTGGTTCAAATCATTGTGGGCTAAATTGTACAATATTACTCGATTACCACTTGTACCAATTTATGGCGGATTTCCCGTTAAACTCGTTACCTATGTTGGTGAACCGATTCCCTACGATCCTTCATTAACTCCAGAACAACTATCTGAGAAGGTAATTATTATCAAGTCCTCACAGATCAACTCGTCACCTTATTTCAGAAGGGGTCTAAGTAGAAAAAAGCAAATTTTACAGGAGAGTAAAAAAAAAAACGTTTTTTTAAAGAAATATTTTACGTTTNTACAGGCGGCTTGCATTAAAGGTTTCATTCAATTTTAAATAAGACATAAGCAGGGATATTTTATTACCTCTACAAAAATCTGTAATCTCTTTTATTCCACTTGTAAAAACCCTTCCAAAAAAAGGCCTTCGTTTTTGTACCTAGAAGGAACCGTTTTAATCAATACTGTAGAGATTGAAAGGGATTCCTACGTCTTTAAGAATACATTAGAAATGCATGAAATCATCAAAGTTGGCTCTTTACAGCTCCACAATTGGATCTCTGCTGTATTAACTTTGTTCCGAATTCAGTCAAATAGATCAAAGTCTATAATGATCCCCCATGCTATAAACAAAGTAAAGGCAGTATAGAAACAAATAAAATTGGCTCTCTGAAGAAGGGAGCTCTCTAGCGAAAACTGTAAGAGCTCACTCAATTCTGATCATACCATTGGACGCGCCTTGATATTTTACATTATATGGGACAAAAAACTGTAAGAGCTAACTCAATTCTGATCGTACCATTGGACGCACGTTGATATTTTACATTATATGGGACAAAAAACCCGATTTTGAAAAATTTCGAGTGAGACTCCTTCTGAAATAACGTGACGAACTGTGCTGTACGATTTTTTCTTTTGTTTGTCCGTTTGTCTCTTTATACCACGATATCCCTCGAACACCTTATCCGATTTTGATGACATGTGGTAGGGCAGTCTCCCTGGCTTAGTGGGTATCACCCTGGCTTTGCACGCGGTAGACCCGCGTTTCGGGAACGGATTTTTTTCGTAACTGAGAGTGTTCAAGGTGCACTCAGCCTCGTGAAGATAATTGGGTAGCTACTTTAATTTAAGTAGCGACCAGTGGCGGTATTTACAAGAGCAAAGATATATGTAGTGCAGTCATAGTTTAGTGTAGTGACCCTTGTAATGCTGTGATATCCACAAATTTAGGGTGTGACAATGCTATATTATGCGTTAACACTATCTTTCTTAGTAGGACATTTATTATATTCATAAAATTAGCTGATTTGTTTTTGGGACCTATTGGGCCAACCGAGTCCAAATAATGGCTTTTTTACTTTCCTTATCCTATAAAAAGGAAAGTATTGTAATGGGCTAAAATTTTCCATTTCGAGTTTTCAATGCCAAAACACGTTTTGGGGTCCCCAGAGCCCAAATTTCGAGTTTCAGCCATTGGTCTGTGTGTGTGTGTATCTGTCTGACTGTGAACAAGATATCTCAAGAACGGCAAGTGCTAGAGACTTGAAATTTGGTATGTATGTCAGTTTTAAGCCATGAACGGCTAAATAAGCTTTTGGTGGAAATCGAATATACCGTTGGCGGTTTTACGCTGCTTTTTAGCAGATTTCGCGTATCCTGCTTAAAATGAGCTAGAACTTTAAACTTGGTCCCTATTCATATCAATTTCATACAAGAAATTGAAAAATACAACTTAGGTTGAAGTGTAATATATTGTTGGCCGCTAATTAGCGGCTGGAGGTCGTTTTTTGGCGGTTCCGTCTAAACCATGATTTGAAAAAGCTAGAACTTGAAATTTGGTGCCAATTCATGTCAATTTTATATACGAAATTGAAAAATACAACTTAGGATGAAGTGTAATATATCAAGCTGTGTAATATATAATTGTATTTTCGCTCTCGGGACTTCAAAACGTGTTTTGGCATTGACATCGAAAATTTTAGCCCATTACAATACTTTCCTCTTTTTTATAGATAAGGAAAGTCGTGTGATGTTCACACCAGATTTTTAATCGAGTGAGATCTACATTTCACAGTAATATTCGTGATATTACACACTATCTGTGGACATTTCATTGTTCGATACGCGTATTTCGGATTTTACTCCATTATCAAGAATGAACATTAGCACTATATAAGTTATTCATTAAGAATCTAATTGAGAAATTTTATGATGAAATAAATGTAAGTATGTATAATGGGTACATCCCGTAAATTTATATAAAAACAAAATCTTGTGCGTAATTTATACATGTAAGATTGTGTTTTATATTTGGTAACGAGTGTGTGTGTGTTAATAAATATATATTTGGCCGATCGACGTGAGGTCTAGTTTTAACAAAGAACTTTAGCAACAAACAATAACTAGAGTTGCAGTCTCATACATCTGGCAATCATCTGAAACGATTGATTGAAATTTTCCAAGAAAAAAAAATGGGTGTAAAAGGTTACCCGCCTCATTCATCCCCAAAAAACAAAAAATAATTCAGGACCTAGTTGTCACTCTACGATTTTTCTTTTATTTTTACTCTATTGATTAAACAGAAATCATGAATAGATTTTGATATCTATTTTGAATGTTTTTCATTGTTCTGTGTTTCAGGTGGCACTTTCTCTTGAAGCCCTCATTCAAACACATCAGAAGATACCTGGTAGTATATGTCGTGGCTTATTGGAAAGATTGCCCAGCAAGCGACCGCATTTGTTCAGAAATTTCTCTAAATTTAACTTTATTGGCCGTAATGGTTCTATGTTATACATACGCAATAGAGGCATGGCCGTAAAAACGCCGTACTTATTTTATTTTAAATTAAATCTTCAAGTAAAATTATATCTTTAAAAGAAATTCATTTGAACCTTGAACATAGATGAAATTTTCATTAAGATTTTTTTTATGCCCCCCTTCAAAAATACCACCTAGTGTGTAGAGATCTTTATTTTACTGCTCTGCGCACTCTAGCGAGTGTTCACATGTAACAGCATGAGTGTTTCCACACTTTCTGTTCTATTCGTTATGGTTTCACTATAGGAAAGTATTGAACAATATGTTCCCGAGCGGTGATAGAGAATTTATGAATCAAAATTTGAAGAAAATTGGTTCAAGAAATCGAATTCGACAAATAGTTACTTTACTTTTCGTGTCCATCACGGAAAGTGATGGTGGTGGAAGGGTTGGGGTTGGGTTGCACATTATGCTACTCCGGGGACGTCGGACTAGATGTTGATAATCCCGGCCCCTTCCATGTCCTCCAATAGTGGTAAATATCTCAAATACTTACTTTTGAGATGTTCCATAGATTGGCTGGGTTTGAACCCACTCCCTACAGTTTACCAGTCAGAGCGTCTTAACACTATACCAATCCAGAAATCGAATTGGCAAAATAATAAAAGAAATATCTTAATCCACGTACCTAACTTAACGGCGAGAATCGGTGGGTTCACGTCAGATCACTGAAGTTAACTAACGTCAAGCGATATTAATACTCGAATGGGAGTCTACTGTTATTGTAGCAGCAATCATTGGCCAAGGAATACTAAAATCAATGATATTAGTAAACATATCTTTCACCACAGAAAATCATCACCATTAGGATGATTGCCGTGAGACGATTCCTCTTAGAGTCAACGGTTCTGCCAAATTTTGGATTAAGTTTTTGGAAATACGGTAAAAATAGGTTGATATGAATGAATAACCGAAAAGATTTTGATAGCTCTCGGCTGGAACTGTGATGGTATGTGGTCCAGGCCGACCTGGTGTGTAGAATCGGCCATCGTGAGGACATAACCTGGTAGTAAAAATAAGTGATTCCTCTTAGAGTCAACGGTTCTGCCAATTTTGGATTAAGTTTTTGGAAATACGGTAAAAATAGGTTGATATGAATGAAGTAACCGAAAAGATTTTGATAGCTCTCGGCTGGAACTGTGATGGTATGTGGTCCAGGCCGACCTGGTGTGTAGAATCGGCCATCGTGAGGACATAACCTGGTAGTAAAAATAAGTGCCTTCTCGCAGCTGGTCTAAAAATCAAACCTAGTAGTAAAAATAAGTGCCTTCTCACAGTTGATCTAAAAATCAAGTCAGAGGTGAAAAAGAAAAAAAAAATTGTTTCATAATTTTTGTGATCACAGGATTATGAAGAGCCTCACGATGCTCTCAGACAGCCACTTACTTACTTATCTTATAGCATATCGCATATTTTTTATAAGCAAGAGGAAAAACAAATACATGTTCTTATAGGAGTCCGCAGATCCGGGCAATTAGCACACTCCCATAAGAACCAGTGTATTTGTTTTTCCTTGCATATAATTATGCGAGCACCCTCATGTAGTAATAATCTCGACATTTTTCTACCAAACCAAATATTTTTACTCTAGTAATACAGTTGCGCCACTCAGTGTAGCCACCGAGGGGAGCAAACCAGCTTCATATGGTGACGGTCCTAAGCCCGTGTAAATACACAAGGTTTGGTGTTAGGAAAGGCATCCAACCTTAAAAAAAAACCGCCATATGTTCAGTATTTATGGTGCCCGTGTCAGTACAGTTTGCACATCTTATTATTTTGTCTAGGTTATTGCAATCTTTCTTTTCGCGAGCGCGTGCACAGTGATTGCAGCGCGTATTATACAGGTTTTTGCTATGTGCCCGTATTTTAAACATTTATAACATATGGTGATTTTTGTATGGTCACTGACTCGGCACGATTGCCATACAATATACAGTCTTTTCTTATCTAATATAACTTTCCTGGATGCCGGGTCAACCTCCACAATCCAATTAGTTTGGCCGAATTTCGATTTGAAACGACCTACAACTCTGAAATTTTGCAAGTCTGGTATATGGTTTTGCGTTTTGATCGAATTGACAATATCATCTTCGGTTATTTCATTAATTACATCTGATATTAGCAGACGCGGCAATCTATGTTCAGAGAGATCTGTAGTAGTAAATCCGTTATTATTGATGGCTTCTCTGAGCTTCTCAATGTCTTCTGATTTTTCTGAGTATATTTCAATTCTGATTCCTTCTTTAGCTTGAATCACTCGCTTGATCGAAAGTCCCATGTGGCTAGGATTAATAGATTTTAATAGTTCCGACTTGGTATCTGTAGTAGTTAAGTTTTCTTTCGGTTTTACTAGTATTCCCNCTAGTTTTTCTGAGTCTATTTCAATTCTGATTCCTTCTTTAGCTTGAATCACTCGCTTGATCGAAAGTCCCATGTGGCTAGGATTAATAGATTTTAATAACTCCGACTNCCATGTGGCTAGGATTAATAGATTTTAATAGCTCCGACTTGGTATCTGTAGTAGTTAAGTTTTCTTTCGGTTTTACTAGTATTCCCTTTCGCGGGGATACAGGAGGTTTTGATTTAAAAGGTGGTCTTAATGGAGTAGAAACTTCCCTTCTAATTTGTCTATTGTGTTCCAACTTTTTACGTGCCTTGGTAGTTACCCATTCTTCACTTTCTGAGGTGGAATTGATTTTCGCTCGGTTTTTTTTAGTCACACTAGGATTTGATACAGCCTGACTATAAGTTTTGGTTGAATTTGGTTCACGGAGGTTAACATTTTTGACCACTGGTACGTTAACAGCAGGTTCGGCAAGATTGCTTTGTATCATACTTGTCTTAATTTTCTCAATAGCTTTACTAACCGCTCCGTCTACTTCCATTCTCATGCGGCTCATTAATCTTTCTTCGAAGGTTGTTCTGATGGTTCCTAATATGGTTCGGATTGCTGATACGCACTCCGCTAGATTTTCTTGAACCTTTATGGTTAGTCGATCTCCATATTTTTATTTTGCACAATGGAGTCTAACTCTTGCAGCCTCTCCTCTATCTCCTCAAAAGGTCTGCTAAGTAGGTCATTTCCAGCTCTTTTGGTCGGCGGGCTTGTGCCGTCGGTTTGTCGCTTTCTTTTCGGAGGCGCACTTCTTTCTCTAGGAATATCCTGAGTGGATGCATCTGTGTCATCGTCCGCCATACTGTCGGATATTATATCATAGACGCCATTGTTTCTCGCAGGTGTGAAACTGAGTGGTGCCATTACTGTGTCTTGATCATCTTTGGTCGGTGTAGACCTTGTTGCCGTTGTTGCTTTGGGTGCCAAGGCCCCCGCTGCGGAATTTGAAGCATTAGGTGCCGAGGCCCCTTCAGCTAAGTTTTGTCTGTTAGGTGTTTTTTGTTTATTAAGTTTATCCATATTAGGTTTTGTAAAACGGCGTGCTCAAGGAAAGCACCGGGTTGGCGACGCCACGTGAGCCGCCCGGTACTATAGTTTGTTGTCGCCCACTTGGGCGGTGGTTTATGCCCCGCCACCCACTGTCCAGAGATTACACCAGCTGCGTGCACAGCTGGATAGGGACAGTGGTGTCCTCCGCCGGAGCGTACTCGGCGGCTGCTGTTTTGGCACCTCCATCGCTCTCTCGGTCGAGATGGGAGCGGAAGTTGGAGGAGGCTTCCGTCCCTTGTTGTAGCTTTAAAGTCCAGTATCTCATTCAAAGTTTGATTATTTGGTGTCTTGATGAAAAATAGAGTTCATAAATCGTTCCAGTTGTCTATATGATACATATGCTACAGCAGTTTCCCGAAATTGAATCCTGGGATAGTAGAGTGATTTCTGTTTGCCTTGGGTTTTGTATGCATTGATGGTATTTGGTTTCCAGCAAGATTGATATGTCTTCTTCAGGTTGTTATCCAACACATAGTTCCCATCTATCTTAGATTGTATTAAGGTGTTCGACTTTCGAATCTTAAAAGTGCATATGTTTCCAGATTATTGTCCCTTCTTAAAAGGAGGGATTTCCAACAATTTTGATTGTAATCAGTATTTGATAAGTAATTTCGACTTAGAATTTATAATTTAATTCTCAGATTGAATCTTTGAATTTCCCAGCCGTCAGTGTCTACTGATCGGAGACGCGCACCCGCCGCTCTCTTCAGCCAAGAGTCTAGCTCTCGGTATTGAAAACAACGGGGCAGTAAGGTCTCGGAGTTGCCTAGGCTCCGAGTATCTGCGTCTTTTTGATCCAATGTTAGCCCAGGCGTCAGCGCGGTTTCCATCTTTACCATCTGTGTCTTATTGCTGACGCCTGGTTTCCAGAGTGAGCCACGAGGAGGCCTTGGATCGTACCACTCCATACCACTTTGCCTACAATGATGAGATATTATCAGCAAAAAGCGAGTTTCTACGCAGTTTCTATAGATACTGTGGGAAGCCAGCCAGGGTTATCATGCCAGAAAAGACTTACAACTAAAGAGAGTAGGCACCGAACGAAAGGTTGAAGCATGGTAGAAATAAGGAAAGCGGCGCCGACCCCAAATAGAATTGTTAAGGAAGAAGAATACCGTCGCTACTCACATTCTAGTAGCTACTCAATTACAAGCACTAAATCGAAAATCTTCCAACCCTGCTGGGAATTGAACCCGGGTCTCCCACGTGCAATGTCAGTGTGATATCCACTAGACTAGGACTCCTCCTACTCGTATTTAATTATTATTTGTTTTAAAAAAAATATTTTTATTTTATATTTATTTAGTTTTGAGGTGTAGGGTATCCTGTGATATTATTATATTTTTTTATTTAACCTAATTTTATTTATGTACGTTATTACTTGACTCCAAATTTATTCCTAAGTCTAGGGATGGATATCGTTCAACAATACGAGGCTCGTTCCAAAAATTCGTGGCCCGACCAACAAAAGGTTAATGTAGTTCTGACAATGTACAGGGTGCGGTAGTTAGTATTTCCACATTTGAAAGAGCTGGTAAATAAAAACGACATGAGATTTTGAAAAAATATTTTTTATTCTGTAAGCTTGTGTATTCTAGTTTTTTGACGGCCTTGGCAAGTGATGCACATTTGGAGTCTTGCACGGAAGTTTTTATGACTCTCGTCAGCATATCCGCATCAATTTGGATGATTTCTTCCAGAATTGCCTCCTCTAACTCTTCAAGAGTCCCAGGGCGATGTTTGAAGACCTCAGCCTTGAGATAACCCCACAGGAAGAAGTCACAGGGACTCAAATCCGGCGACCGGGTAACATGTCCTGCGGAATCTCACGAGAACGATTGGCTGCATGGGTATTGGGTAGCCCCATACAGCCTGAAGCTGATGATGTGGTCCTAAAGTTGTGAACTCAACTCAAAATTGTTTTTCGATCAGGAACTGGATTCGTGGGGAGCAAACCATACCTTGTGCGGAGCACCCTCTGAGTGGCTATTATGTTTCACTTTAAAAAAAAACTTGACAACGAACGCACGATGTGACAACTAAAAACTAGATGTCATATCGTGTTGAATATCACAGACCCTTCGCTCCTCCCACTATCACTCCCCCTCCCACGATTTTTTGAAATGTGGGAAAACTAATTGCCGCACCCTGTACTGTCTAATGATAATAGGTATTATATTGATTAGTCTTTTAATTTTATTTACAGCTAAAATACGTCATCCAAAGCATGGGAAGAAGGGAGAGTTCCCATCACACTCGCACTATTACCTCTTTGAACGGAAAGAGATATATGTTCAACGAGAAAAAGAGTGCAAGCGGGACTCGCCAGATGACCTGTGTAGAATAAATTAATTCTTTTGTTCGGAATGGTAGGAAAGAACAATGTAAATAATAATTAAAATTATTAGAACAATCGTAAGATATAAATATGTAGATAATTGACAATAACGATTCAGAGTTTAATTAATTAAATTAGAAATTAAAAGCTAAAAATTAAAACATTCAAATTAAAACTAATAACTTAACTTAACTTGGTGAGCTTTCAACAGTACTCAGACTGTCATCATCAGACCAGAGTTATGATAGAAGGATGTGAACATTATCACAACTTGACACGAAGTGGGATGTGAACACTATCACAACTTGACACGAAGTGGGATGTGAACATTATCATAACTTTGACACTTCGTGTCAAGTTGTGATAGTGTTCACATCGTTCTATCATAACTCTGGTCTGATGATGACAGTCTGAGTACTGTTGAAAGCTCACCAAGTTAAGTTATTAGTTTTAATTTGAAGGTTTAATTTTTAGCTTTTAATTTTCCAATTTTAATTTTTAGTTTTTAATTTTCTAATTTTAATTTCTTATTCAATTAATTAAACTCTGAATCGATATTGTCAATTATCTATATGTAAATAATAATAGTTTATTTCACATAATCATTGTAGAAAATTGAAAAGTTTGAAAAAAAAACTAAGCTTATGCAAAAAATGTCAAAAGTCATCATTACATTTTTAAATACTTATGCACTGGTCAGCTAAAAACCATCTCGCCGAATAGATGACGCTATTCCACTGTGTAGTAGTGTCCACAATGCATTTATGAAGAACTTGGCTTGCTGACACCAAGGCCACAGAGTCTCTACTGCAATAAACGGTTTTTTACTCTCCTGTAAAATTTGCTTTTTTTACTTAGACTCCTTTTGAAATAAGGTGACGATGTGTAGGTGCCGAGTACATTTTACGATCTTTTGAGCTCCTCAATGACAATGTCACTGTCCATATCGCCGCCATTGCAAAGGCTGTTGTGGCCAGGTCTAGCCCCTAGCGACTATTATTTATTTTCAAAACTGAAATCTGAGCTGCGTGGGGGAAAAAACGGGAGTGATGAAGGTATCCGGTCGACTGTTTTAGATGATTTCACCTGTAAGGACATTAACTACTTAAAGAAAGTCAAGGGAGATTGTGTTGAAAATAAGAAACAGTGGATTCTTATTTTCATTCTTCATCTAGGTTAGGCCACAAACTTTTAGAACCACTCCCGTACATCGATTTTTTCTGTAACAATTAATCGGAAAGCTCGAAAACTTGTAAAAAACACTCAATGAGTAGTATCCATAAAAACTGAACAATTGGTAGAATGTTCAGATTAGAATATTTATTTATTTGACAATAGGAGGCCTGATTTTTATTGGACTTATCTCATTTTATTTACTTTATTTCATATGCATGTGGCGGATGTATATAAGTATATCTTCTTAATATATAAATCAGAAATGTGTGTGTACCTATGAATGAGGGGTTGTCTGTTACAATACTACAGCCCAAACGGTAGCAGATAGCGAAAAATTGATGGGAATGCCCCCCCCCCCCAATCATGGTCTAGAATGCCAGGAAAATTATCAGAACTATAAAATGTTAAACC
>CM022885.1:38559477-38574968 GCA_012654025.1 Pachypsylla venusta
CCGAGTAGGGACAAACAATGGATGGGTGACAGCAAAAAAGTTCACGTTTTTCGACTTAAATGACATTCTTTCTCGAAATTTTTCGCGACGACCTATTTGGCACAGTTGATGGGTGCATTCCTGGGAATGTTTTTGTCTAGGTCCCATCTCTCTAATGTTAAGCTACACCGAGTAGGGACAAACAATGGATGGGTGACAGCAAAGAAGTTCAGTTTTTTTTAAATATTCTTAAATTTAATTTTAAAAAAGAAGTATAACTTCTCACGCGCGTACATAAGTACACACACACATTTTTTTCCATTAATTATCACTGCGACCTTTAATTAGATTTATAGTGACCATTGTTTCGAAGAGGAGGGCTAAAGTTAGATTCAAACCAACAGCCACCTGGTTACGAATCTACCGCTTAAACCAACTAAACTCTTGAGGCTGTTACATTTTGTAACCTTCCCTTCAGCCGTAATCCTACGGGGTTGGGATACTTCTAAAACAAGAGTTATTTGTAATGATTTTGTGGACTCGTCTCTAATATGAATGTGGGGGTTATTCCATACCCTTCGGAAGTATTCGGAAATTGAGCGTAGGAGGATTCTAATTATTCAAAAAATTTCCCGGGGGCGGCGGCCTTATTCCATACCCTTCGGAATTATTCGGAAATTGAGCGTAGGACGATTCTAATTATTCAAAATTTTTCCCGGGGGCGGCGGCCCTGACCCCCCTGTGGCCTGGGGGTTATTCCATACCCTTCGGAAGTATTCCCTCTCTAAGTGCTGCACCGCCCCCCTAAGCTATAGCCTTAAATGCGCCACTGGCCCTAGCTACCATGGCGTCCATAACCGTATGTGAGTTTATTAAGTAAAGTGACCTTTATTTCTACTATACGTGGTTGCTTTTTTTGCATAACCTTTTATAATCTGCTACTGTTACAGATTTTTGGATGTTTCTGTCTATCCGAAACTGCACGACTCTCAAACGATGGACTTACGCAGTCTAAACGTCAAGTTGAATATTTTCCATCTACCAGTCGAGGACGTGATACGCGAAGAAGACAAGTATTGTTAAAGCAACCTCAGTACGGAAACAATGCTAACTTAGAACATACGCTAAACTATTTCGAAAGCAACAAACTTAACAAAACCACAAGACAGAATCATATTCTGGAAAAGAAAATCAAAATGCAATTTCCTGCACGCAGATCGGCAGACTTTCTTGAACTTCAAGGAAAAGTATCTCAATTTCACTCTCAAGATTCTAACGGAAAAGTATCATTTGGTTTTAATAGTCCTTCTCAGGCAAGATTTGAGGAAAGGGATCATGATGGTTCTGTTAGAGGTTCTTACAGTTATTTTGATACGAATGGAAAAAAGGTGGAGGTAAGATTTGAAAGTTTCTCGTCAGCATACCAGCATCAATTTGGATGATTTCTTCCAGAACTGCCTCCCTCCTTTAACTCTTCAAATGTCCCAGGGAGATGTTTGAAGACCTCAGTCTTGAGGTAACCCCACAGGAAGAAGTCACAGGGACACAAATCTGGCGAGCGAGGGGCCTACGAAATGTCATGCTCTAAAGGGATTACGTGACCAGGGGAACATGGGCCGTAGCCCCATACAGCCTAAACCTGATGATGTGGTCCTAAAGTTGTGAACCCACCTCAAAATTGTTTTTCGATCAGGAATTGTATCTGTGAACTGCAAACCATATCTTGCGCGGAACGCCCTCTGAGTGGCTATAATGGATTCACTTTTTTTTTTTTTAAAAAAAAAACAGCTTGACAACGAACGTATGATGCTCGCGCGACCAAATCATTGCGACACCTAAAAACTAGCCGTCCATTTCTTGTTGAATATCACAAACCCCAAGCTCCTCCCTCTATTACTTCCCCTCCCTCGATTTTTTAAAAAGTGGGAGAACTAATTGCCACACCCTGTATAATAATTGTTTTTGTTGTAGCTGTTGTTGTTTTTGTTGATGTTGTTATTGATGATGTTGATGTTGTTTACATTATAGAGGTGACCTAAATATATAAGAGTACCTATGAAGTTTAGTAGCCACTACTTTGTTACCTTCAATTTCGGCCAGCCCAATAAAGTCTGGATGTGATTAAGGGGTAACTCAGCCTCCTGAGGACAATTGAGCTATTACGCCATGATAACAGCGAGAAGTGGTAGCATTATAACGATATTCTTAAAGTGTAGCTTAGGCTTAGTGATATTGGAGTGATCGTTGAGAATACCTTGTAATGCTATGCTGCCCACAAACATTGTGACATAATAACACAAAAAAACATTCATTTCCATTAATAGGAACTTGATTTTTTCCCTCACCAGGCAGCCAAATTTTTCATCTTTAAAAGAAGATTCAGTGATTTTTGTTTTGTTTAAGGACCATTTACACTGCTTGAACATACACGAACATTCGTGATTGTTGCTCGAGCATTTCTGACGATCAGCACGAACACAAACNTGTTTACACTGCCTGAGCCTCGAACGAATGCTCGTTCGTCACCTCTGTTCGCGACGAATGCTCGGGCAGTGTAAATGGGTCTTTAGCTTATCGACATGCGACATATTTTGTTTAGCTTATCGACATGCGACATGTTTATTTTTAGCTTATCGACATGCGACATGTTTTGTTTAGCTTATCGACATACGACATGTTTTGCTTAGCTTATCGACATCCGACATGTTTTGTTTAGCTTATCGACATGCGACATGTTTTGTTTAACTTATCGTACATGCGACATGTTTTGTTAGGCTAATCGACATGCGACATGTTCTGTTTCAGGTGAACTATTGGGATAATGGGGACGGATTTCACGTGCAAGGTAATCACTTTCCCACGGTCAATGATCTGCCCCCAAATGTAGAGTTTACTCCAGAAGTCCAAGCTGCAAGAGACTTACATTTCAAAATTTACGATCAAATATTGTCCAATTCAAATCGGTAAGATTGACAGATTTCATTATTATTATTTAGAAGCTGGCTGAAAAAGGCTTACAAATTGATGCCATTACAATTATCACCGCGACCTTTAGAGATCTATTGTGACGAGTGGTAGACTTGAATCTAACGCAGAGAGAGAGTTTTGATTACAAATTAGTTTAAATGGCTAAACTTCAACTAGAAATAACTCCGGTCTTGTTTTAAGTACCGATCTCAATGAGACTTGAATCTAACACAGAGAGAGAGAGAGTTCTGATTACAAATTAGTTTAAATGACTAAACTTCAATTAGGAATAACTCCGGTCCTGTTTTAAGTACCGATCTCAATGAGACTTGAATCTAACGCAGAGAGAGAGTTTTGATTACAAATTAGTTTAAATGGCTAAACTTCAACTAGAAATAACTCCGGTCTTGTTTTTTTACAAATAAGTTTAAATAGCTAAACTTCAATTTGGAATAACTCCGGTCCTGTTTTCAGTACCGATCTCAATGAGACTTGAATCTAACGCAGATAAGTTCAAATGGCTAAACTTTAAATGGCTACAAATAAGTTTAAATGGCTAAACTTTAAATGGCTACAAATAAGTTTAAATGGCTAAACTTCATTGAGATCGGTACTTAAATAGCTAAACTTCAACTTGGAATAACTCCGGTCCTATTTTAAGTACCGATCTTATTATTATTATTTTTTTTTTTACTAAATACGAATGTTTTGCAGTTTTCAGCTGCTTATTTTGTCTGCTCTTTTCCAAAGTTCAATCAGGTTTGTTTATTTTTTCTGCCCTTTAGTTTCTACAACACCCTAAATGTGGAGTATAATCCAACAGAATCTGCAATACCAAATCAAGTTCAACATATCCAAAGTATGCCTATTCAATCATTCCAAGCGCCAAATCAAGCGAATTATCAGGTGAGGAATTCTAACTTTGGCGATCATATAAAAATAAACAGAGATCATACAGATAGCAATAATTTTGTCCAGTACAAATGGCATACTAAATATACGGAGAAAAATATTAATTCAACAAACCATGACCAAAATAAAATACCTTTGAGACATCAACAAGCTATAATCATACCTAATGTCATTTATGAAGAAGATAATCGTTCTGATAATAAAATCCATGAAGTTGTTAAAAGTGATTGGAACNACAGATAGCAATAATTTTGTCCAGTACAAATGGCATACAAAATATACGGAGAAAAATATTAATTCAACAAGCCATGACCAAAATAAAATACCTCTGAGACATCAACAAGCTATAATCATACCTAATGTCATTTATGAAGAAGATAATCGATCTGATAATAAAATCCATGACGTTGTTAAAAGTGATTGGAACAAAGAAATGAAAATTCAAGACGGCGGAAATGATTTAAATAAAGAAATTAAAATTCAAGACGACCGAAAAGATTTGACAAAAATTCAAGATGCCAAGATTGATTTGATGAAAGAAATAAAAACCCAAGATATCAAAAATAGCACAAATAAAAAAGAGAAAATAGATGACGACCTGCACAAAGATATAAATTTTCAAGACGTCAAAAATGATCTAAACAAAAAAATAAACAATTCAAATGAAAAAAATATTGAGAACGAAATTATAAATTTGAACGAAAAATCTCAATCAGAAAATGACAGCAAACATTTTATACAACCTTCGTATACAACAGAATACGAAGGAATCTATGATTTAAGTAACGCTTTTTCAGACATAAGTAATACTTTATCAAACAATTATCGTAGGAAAGTACATAATGAGTTGAAAGACAATTATGAAAAGATTAATAACAAAACTATCAGCAAAATATATAATCTAACAAAAGAGAGTGCGCTGAAAAGTAAAACAGAAGAAGATGTATGGAATCGTGATGGTGACTTTGCAAAATATATAATCTAACAAAAGAGAGTGCGCTGAAAAGTAAAACGGAAGAAGATGTATGGAATCGTGATGATGACTTTAATGATACTCGTCTGGTCAACTCAAGAAGTAATAATTCATTTTACTATCATTTCCAACACCCCACAACGACTGTTTTCAATGATAAACAAGCAAGAAGTAATTTTCTTAGTGAACTTATTAGTGTATCAAGCAAACGTTTGCATGTATCAAGCAATAGAAAAGCTAACACTCGTCCATATTATTTTTACCCAATAGTTTACTCTTAGCCGACCATTTCAATGATAAACAAGCGAGAAGTAATTTTCTTAGTGAACTTATTGGTGTATCAAGCAAACGTTTGCATGTATCAAGCAATAGAAAAGCTAACACTCGTCCATAATATTTTTACCCAATAGTTTATCCTTAGCCGACCATTTCAATGATAAACAAGCGAGAAGTAATTTTCTTAGTGAACTTATTAGTGTATCAAGCAAACGTTTGCTTGTATCAAGCAATAGAAAAGCTAACACTCGTCCATATTATTTTTACCCAATAGTTTACCCTTAGCCGACCATTTCAATGATAAACAAGCGAGAAGTAATTTTCTTAGTGAACTTATTGGTGTATCAAGCAAACGTTTGCATGTATCAAGCAATAGAAAAGCTAACACTCGTCCATATTATTTTTACCGAATAGTTTACTCTTAGCCGACCATTTCAATGATAAACAAGCGAGAAGTAATTTTCTTAGTGAACTTATTGGTGTATCAAGCAAACGTTTGCATGTATCAAGCAATAGAAAAGCTAACACTCGTCCATATTATTTTTACCGAATAGTTTACTCTTAGCCGACCATTTTTCAATGATTTCAATGATAAACAAGCGAGAAGTAATTTTCTTAGTGAGCTTATTGGTGTATCAAGCAATAGAAAAGCTAATACTCGTCCATATTTTTTTTATCCAATAGTTTACCCTTAGCCGACATTTACTTCAAACAATTTCATAAATTTTTCTAAAACAAACCCATTTCAAAGATCAATCCATACTAATATTATAAATGCGAAAGTAACTCTGTCTGTCTTTCTGTCTGTCTGTATGTATGTTACGCTTTCACGCTTAAACTACTGAACCGATTTTGATGAAATTTGGTATGGAGATAGACTAAACTTTAGGAAAGGACATAGGCTACTTTTGGGGTTAAAACTATAAACGGCCATGCCTCTAAGGCGCCAAGCGAAGCGGGCGGATCCTGCTAGTTTTATTTATAAATAAACCAATCATTTCTGAAACCCTATAATTCATTATTTTTCGAAATTGAGATATTGATACCTTGGAAAGAGGAGATGAAAACGCATCGTTTCTTATAGAAATATCATAACTGAAATGATTTGATTAGAATTTATAGAAAATAGTAATATGCGTTCATTTCAGAAACAGAGTCACCGACAGAGGGGGATGAAAAGTGACGGCGGTAATTCCCGCGGGCTCCGGCTTTTGGTGGGGCCCTTAAGAATTTGTTCATTTTATTATAAGGGCCCCTAATTTTTTTAATCCCGGGCTCAGATTTTCTCTTGGTGGCCCTATTTTTGAGTTATGGGATTTCTGAAATGACTCATTTTGAAATATCTTTTATTATATTTTGTGATACTACATCAATTTTAAAAATAGAAGAAGGAACAACTTGTTAGGTAGGTAAAAAATAGGCAGGGATTTCAAAGGTTTGGGTGGAAGAGAATTCCTCAGGAATTAACCCCGCCCTTTGAATAAACTATATTAATCTAACCAAACTTCATAATTCTTTTTCTCCTTCTTCTTATTAATTCTTTCTTGCTAACCTCATCTTTTCTGTTTATATTGTTCATTCAATAAAGTGTTAAAAAAAAAACAATATTGAGGAAAGGATTGAAATTTACAATAGAAGGCAGACCTGACAAATATCTTAAATAGACAAAATATAATAAAAGATATTATAATGACTACATACACCCAACAAGTTAAATATTTAATTTTGAAATATACAATCTTCAGTTGAGCAGATCGATTCAGGATTAAATAATTAATTAAAACAAACATGTAACCTAGGATACTCGCAGACAGCCGCATACTTATTATTTTAGAGATGCTATGTTTGTAGTCATTATGAAAAATAAATTTCAATATTTTTTTAGTATCATCTGCAAAAAGTGGTGTATTTCATAACCTCCTGAGCTATTATTTTGGTTTATTATTTTCAATAATGAACCTTTGGAATTGTCCCCCTCAAAATTTGATATTATACGTTTCAAGGTACGTAGAATACAAAAATCGAATAAAAAAATCCGTTTGTTCGCCGTACGCCGTGATGGACACTTTTGCCACTTAGCGTTGACTTGGATGAAATTTGGTATATAGGTTCCATCTAGGGTCTAATTGTGCCCCGAAACTTTTGGGTGCAATCGANCGCACGATGCACGCTCGATCAAACCATTGCAACAACTAAAAACTAGATGTCATTTCGTGTTGAATATCACAAACCCCACGCTCCTCCCACTATCACTCCTATATATATAAACTGCGTTCATTTCAAAAGACATACGTAAAGGTTTTCTTCGCCTCCCGAACTTACTTTTCTTTTTCTATTGATGAAATAGACAGTTCTTGGCTAGTTTCCGCAGCGCTGTATGACATGCGTGTCATAAACGCTACACCCAGGAGATGCGTAAAAATCTGTGGAAGAAAAAAAAAACAGCTATAATTGACGGAGTGAGGTGTACTTTTAACACCACAAATTTTCTTTTGTTTGTCAAAAAAAATTTTTGATTTGTTTTGATAAAACTTGTTATGGATATCCGTTATATTTATAGAATTAGCAGATTTTTGGACAAAAATGCTTTCAAAATTGGCCGTTCCCAAAAAATTTACCGCCCTGGGTAGACACCCCTGTTGACCCTGCGGTAAAAGTGGCTCTGGTTATCAGATGAAAAGCAGGACGACAATTCACATGCAATAATTAAACAAACTGGACGTGTCAATTTATGATATAAAAAGCAGGTAGTTATTCATGAGTTTTACATATGTGCAATACAGTGTTTTGTAAATTTTTGTCATAAACTTACAACTACTGCCCATACTTATCAGAGCTCTGCACTCTGAGAATCACCTCAACACACACTACCTTCATCTCTGCGTACGTTATTTTTATAAAGGTGATTTGATACTTTAAAAAAGAATTTCTGGGCGACAATCAGAAAAATCAGGCTACCTAGTTTACATTATTTTTAAAAGCAGGCAGTACAAATACAAGCACACAAAAAACAGGACATGTGCTAACAAATTCTACTCTCACTGCGCTTTTTGTGTTTGTATATGATCTGCAACTTCAATCAATCAAACGTGACATCATCGTGTCCGATGGTAGCCTGGTAAATGTATGAGACTAGCAGATACCGAAAAATTTATGGGAATGGACCCCCCCCCCAAATCATGGTCAACGACTCCAGGAAAATTATCAGGACTAAAATATATCAAACCGTTTTCGAGTTACGGCCAAATTTCTAATTTCCTCTCCAAAATCGGACAGTCACGGTCCGATGTCTTAAATTTTTTCGCGACAACATATCAACTCAAATAGAGAAAGTTCTAAGTGGTCCTTTAGTCCTTATTTTAGGACATTTTTTGCATAACAAATTAGGTATCGTACCTCGATAAACATTGGATTAAAAAGTACTGCCCAGGACTCGAACCCCCAATCTCTAGGTTACGAGTCCTCCCCCTCACTCCTCCACATTTTCTATTAGGCATATTGTACGATTGTGCCCCCCCCCCCAAAAAAACAAGATCCGCGCATGCGGACAAAAGGATTTCTTTTTGGATTCTACGTATCTTGAAACTTAAAATATCGACGTTTGAAGGGAGGGGGGAGGGGTATTTTTTTCGTGACTATTTCAAAGATTCATTATTGAAAATAATAAACCAAAGAACACAATAGAAAAATATGACTTACCCCGAGCCAACTCAGTCTCATTGTTTCTTGGATCACGTTCCCATGACAAACACGTGGCGAGTGGCACATTGGCACACTATGACTAGTTGACTCTAACGGTAGTGACTAGGTACCTACCTAGTTTGTACATTCTTGGAGAAAGCTCGATCGAATGAGGGTCAAGATACAGGCTGAGTGAGAGGTCAATGTTAAGGATCAGTGAATGTGTTGGGCGCAATCACCGAAATTACACAATATGCAAAAAAAAAAAAAACAACCACTTCGTAATCTGGAATTTACTGAAAGCACGAATTCAAAAAATTGAGCAATTTTGAAATTTGAAAATGCACAGATCGCGATCTGGAAATAAAATTCACCTTTTTCCAGATCTAGGGTGCGGCAAATAGTATTTCCACATTTGAAAGAGCTGGTACATAAATACCAAATGAGATATTTGAAAAAAATATTCTCTAAGCTTGTGTATTCTAGTTTTTTTCCATCTATGTTCTGTAAATAATGTCGTCCAAATGACGGCCTAGGCGAAGGCGAGTGATGCACTTTTGGAGTCTTTCACGGAAGTTTTCCATGACTCTCGTCAGCATACCCGCATCAATTTGGATGATTTCTTTCAGAATTGCCTCCTTTAACTCTTCAAAGGTCCCAGGGCGATGTTCGAAGACCTCGGCCTCGAGGTAACCCCACAGGAAGAAGTCACAGGGACTCAAATCCGGCGACCGGGGAACATGTCCTGCGGAATCTAACAAGAACGATTGGCTGTATGGGTAGCCCCAAACAGCCTAAAGCTGATGATGTGGTCCTAAAATTGTGAACTCAACTCAAAATTGTTTTTCTATCAGGAACTGGATCCGTGGAGTGCAAACCATACCTTGTGCGGAACGCCCTCTGAGTGGCTATAATGGTTTCTTTGGCTGGCTTGTTTATCACATTATCAAAGTGTAGAAACTACGCATCGCTTAAGGGGTAAGCGCAAGGGCAGTGGCTTTTCCGTCAATGTCATGTCAATCAGTCAATCTCCTTTGACTGTTTTACATATTCTGGGCGAATGCAGAGTTCACACAGATATAAAAAGAACTCTCAATTTACCACCCACCACCATTTCACCCCTGTTGATTCATGACCAGGAGACAGTGACCCAATTTCTTAAAAGAACGAAAATCTTTTAAACCTAATATAATACCTTGCTATAATATACCTTAAACACAGTGGTGCATATGACCATGGCAGTTAAACGCACCACTATAAAATAATGCATTATATATATATATATATAAACGAACTATTTACCTGCTTGAAAAAATAAGATATAAAAAAAAATCTCATTTTATATAGTTTTCAAAGCGCGAGGCCTGTGGCATTCGCCAAAGTCGCCCCTGTGTCAATCCGGGCCTGTATGCACAATCAAAATCAGAAGAAATGTTCATCAAATTGCAGAATTGTCATTGTCAGATAAGAATCAGTTGCTTTAAAGTCGTGAAGACTTTCATGCCGTTCGTTTTAGGTCTCGTCCCACTTGTCTTGTGACGGCCAGTCCTAGCTGAAAATGTAAGTATGAATGGAATAAGTGATAATTTATTTTATTTGGTAGGTACATTAACCATGCCTTAAAAAAAGCCCAATCCAAGTCAAAAAATCTGGTGTGAACATTACACGACTTTCCTTATCTATAAAAAGCAGCCTTCAACGCTATTTAGCGGCCAACAATATATTACACTTCAAATTACATAAGTTGTGTTCTTCAATTTCTTGTATGAAATTGATATGAATAGGAACCAAATTTCAAGTTCTAGCTCTTTCTATTCTGGTTTTAGGCGGAACCGCCAAAAAGTGGCCCTCAACCGCTAATTAGCGGCCAACATTATATTACACTTCAACCTAAGTTGTATTTTTCAAATTCTTGTATGAAATTTATATGAATAGGCAACAAATTTCAAGTTCTAGCTCTTTCCATTCTGGTTTTAGGCAGAACTGCCAAAAAGCGGCCTTCAACCTCTAATTCGCGGCCAACAATATATTACACTTCAACCTAAGTTATATTTTTCAATTTCTTGTATGAAATTGATATGAACAGGCACCATGTTTAAAGTTCTATTACCGTTCCCATTTTAAGCAGGATATGCGAAAACCGCTAAAAAGCGGCATAAAACCGCCAACGGTATATTCGATTTCCACCAACATACATATGAAATTTCAAGTCTCTAGCACTTGTCGTTCCTGAGATATCTTGTTGACAGACAGACAGACACACACACACACACACACACAAGGACCAATGGCTGAAACTCGAGATTTGGGCTCTGGGGACCCCAAAAAGTGTTTTGGCATTGAAAGCTCGACATCGAAAATTTCAGACCATTACAATACTTTCCTCTTTATAGGATAAGGAAAGTAAATTGTTATATTCCAAGTTTATATTTCTAACTCCATAAGATTTTTAAAATTGGTATTTCCTTTCAGTATAAATTTTTTTTCCTCCAATTTNACCCCAAAAAGTGTTTTGGCATTGAAAGCTCGACATCGAAAATTTCAGACCATTACAATACTTTCCTCTTTATAGGATAAGGAAAGTAAATCTGTAAATTGTTATATTTATATTCCAAGTTTATATTTCTAACTCCATAAGATTGTTAAAATTGGTATTTCCTTTCAGTATAAATTTTTTTTCCTCCAATTTGGAAGATTTTTTTGGTTTGAAGAAGGGTTTTTGACAAAGATCATCCCTGTAACATCTCATAACTCAAGCGGATCTCAAAATATTGAGAAAAAACAGAAATTCCAAGATGACGGCCTCACATGCCCCCGCTCACAAAATGCATGTTTTTTTTGGCCAGAAACTATCTTGGACATATGCCCAATAACTCACGAAAGTTTCATAGTAATCGGATGTGTGGTTTAGGAATACATAAAGGACATACAAACATTTATTTTTATATATATAGATAATATATTATTTTGTTGTGTTTATATTATTGATAGTTTGTTGTTTATATTATTTATATACTATATTTTGTTTTATTCGTTTGTGTGTGTCTGTTTGCAGTGGAAACACTAAGCGTTAACGGTGAACTTATTTTACATAAAGTTGTACCAATAAGACCAGACGGTGCCTGTCTATTTTCTTCAATTTTTTACGCTCTTCATGGTACGAACCTGCATGCGTCAGAGGTTCGTTCCCAAATTGTGCGGCATATAGGAAGAAACTGGAGTCAATATCAACCTTTCACCATGAAACCCTCTGGAGACCCTTACAAATCGGAAGCGGAATATATCGATGAAATGAGCCGAACTAATACTTTCGGGACTAACTGCGAAATCGCAGCAGCATCCGAAATATTCCCTCTGACATTTCAGATTTATCGGAACGGGCAGTGCATTTTTCAAGCAGGCGATTTTCCAGAGGGTGTAGCACGCTTTAGATTTTCAGGGGATATGATGTCCGGCCATTTTGATGTCCTTATTCCACGGTAAATTAACACTTCTATGGATTCCCCTGCATTCACAAATAAAAAAAAAAAACTTTCGAGGACTGCTGATGCTTATATAGAGAAGGTAGAACCTGGAAGACCAAAAATAAACGCCATGACTCGTGAAGAACAAATTAAATTAGCAAAATAGAAATATTCTACCAAAAATCTCGATAAAATTAGAAATTCTGTTCGAAAATACACACAACTGCACCCTGAAGTTCATAGGGATGCAGTTAGACGCTACGACAAGCAAAACCCAGAAAATTTAATTGATAGAGTTCAAAAATTTCGAACCTATAATCCGAAACTTTCGGATATGAGGCATCTCCATAAGTCCCTCGCTAAAGAGATAATTATTGATGGTCCTATGGCATACTGGAGCAATGAAAAGTTCAATTATATAGAGCCTTTTAAACTACAAAAAATAAATTTGTGGTGTGCCGACATTCATCAGTACCGCACTGTCATGCGCAACTCTTTGAGGAAGAAAAGTTCCGTAAAAATTGGTGCTGTGGAGAAGGAGCCTACAATGTTCTAAATCTGCCCCCATTAGAACCACGTTTCTATCTTGATCGGCAATTTCTTGAAAGAGCTCGCGCATATAATGATCTCTTTGCCTTTTGTGCACTCTAGGTATCAGGCGATTATCGCCATCCAAGTGGTTTATCTTTCTTCAAAATTGAAGGAAGAATGTACCACCAAATGTACAATTTGGGTACTGCTGGACATTTGTAAATCGCTGCCGTCTGTACATTGACGACGGAGAAGAACGAAAAAACATTGCCATGGGAAGATCGCTAAAAAGTGAAGTAATTGATTTCATCAATGATTATCTGACTTCAGTCAATCTCTTTATCAATGAATTCCGACGGTTGAGCTATGAGCCATCCGTTAATGCTCACTTGGACTTTGAGGTGACTAGTAGACTAACACACGGACCAACTCTGGGAGACAGACAACAGGGATTTGAAGTTCACGCTGTGTTAAGCACAAAAGAAAGTGTTTATAATCCCCGAAAACTTACAGTTTGGAAGTTGGGATCTCCAAAACCGTCGTCCATAGACCTGCTCAGTCCTCTAATAGAGCCTTTTCAGTATCCATGGCTCTATCCTCAAAGACAAGTGGGCTGGTACATTAATCGTGTTGACTATAATGGGAAGAAGTTGTCTTAATATAATTACTCCCGCTGCCTCCTACTATTCTGTCCTCGATTTATTAACTTCGGTCGACTTTCTCAAGCTTGGCAAGTGGAAATGTTTGCTAGGTATGAGGAGGAACGACTCGGATACATAAAAAATTGTCAAACGAAACAGGCAGAACAAAATTCCACACGAATTGGGCCCTTAAATGAAATATTAGACGTTCAGAGACGACAGGAAGGCAGACAAGTTGTACATGATATCAGCAATGATGAAGCTGTTCAGAGGGAAGGCGGGGTGCAAGCAGGAAAAGTTTATCTTCCCAGTTCTTTCTCCGGTAGTCCCAGGTATATGAAAGTCCATTATGAAAATGCGATGGGTCTTGTTTCTCGACTAGGATCTCCAACTTTTTTTTTAAAATTCACATACAGCACTTCTTGGGAGGAAAACAATAAGACTTGTCCCAATGGTACGGGTAAAAGTGATCCATCAACAGCTTGCAGGATTTTTAAAGTTACTCGAGCTTCTCCGAGATCTTCGAAGTGGAGCAATGTTTGGCCGTCCATCTTACATTGTTTATGTAATTGAGATGCAGATAAGGGGCCTGCCTCATGCCCTCATTGTTTTCAAAATTGATGGAGATGGTCCAGTTCAAGCCGGCGACATAGATAAAGTTATTCGAGCCGATATTCCATCAGAAAAAGAAGCTGGGGGAGGCTCAGAGAAATTGTTTTGAAGTACATGATTCACGGTTCTTGTGGAACCAATTACCGTACTGATTTCTTATGCTGGGACTCCGCAAAAGGTAACTGTACCAATTTTTTTCCTAAGCCTGCTTACCAAACTACTCATATTGATGAAAGGGGGTTCATTCAGTACAGACGAAATTATGCAAATCTAGGTAAAATTAATTCTAGGCGCAAAATAATTGATGTTCATGATGGTTGGGTCGTACCATACAATGCAGCTCTATTATATGAAGACCATATTAACTTGGAGCTTGCATCTACTCGTCGCGTAATCAAGTACCTTTTCAAGTATCTTATGAAAGGAGGATCCCTCCAAAACGTGACTGTAACACCAGTGAGTAAGCAGGATGACGAAGTTCATCATTACGTGACAAAAAGGATGGTTGGAGCTAGCAACGCTTGCTGGAGACTGTTAGATTTCCCTATGTCCAAGTTGGAACCAACTGTTGAGTGTTTGCCTGTACATCCTGAGGGTAAACAAAGCGTAATTTTTCGCCCCGCCAAATGGGTGAGATTAATTCCAGTTCGAAGCTTATGTTGTACTTTAATCGCCCATTGGATTCAATCTTTGACAATATCTCATATCAGACATTTTATGAAAATTTTATTATAAACACCAAACGCCCTAAAAATCCGGAGACTTATGTTTACTCAGATGGGCAACATTCTGTGACGATCCGCTAGCGAGGAGAAAAAGTCTGTAGGTTGATATGGACCTCTCCCAATCGAAGCGAGCTCTACTATTTAATACGACTTCTTCTTATATCCAACCCTTGTCGAAGTTATTCAGACCTTTTCTCAAAAGGTGGACCTGATTGCCTTTCATATTTATATTCATATTTTCAGATTGCACAGCCAGGAGGCTGTGGGTTCGAATCCATGCGGAGACATAAAATTTAGTAATAACATGGGGAAGTGTATTGTGACATAGCATTAGCAAATAAATTCCTTTAAAATAATTTAAAATTTTCAGATCGCAATCTATGCATTTTGAGCTTGCACGATTGTCGAATTTGGGGATTTATACAAACGCGTGACTGAGAGATTTCGGTGATTGAGCCTAACATATGCATTAGGTAACATGCTTGTATCTATTGCAACCCACACATTCAATTCGTCACCTGCTATAGCAAAATGAATCATATTTAACTTAACCTTTCCCCAATTCTAATTGGGGACGGCGTAGCCTTCCTCAATTTTACCCACGAATCCCACGATGCCAAAAACTTTTGTTCAGTGCCTACTCTCTTTAGAAGATGTATACTTTCCTGGCATGGTAACCCCCGCTTTCTTCTCATAGTATCCATGCATACAAAATGTAATTTTTTTATAA
>CM022885.1:38575068-38585398 GCA_012654025.1 Pachypsylla venusta
TCAACTGTGCAAAATTTCATTGCAATCGGATAAGTAGTTTCAGAATACATACAGTTTTGTGGATGAAATTAGAGGTTTGCGTGACGCTTTCGTGTCACAGAATTTGCGTGCGCTCTCGCATCCCAGAAAAATAAAATTTCACTCTCATAATTTTTTCATAACGCGCCAAAGAAGTATAACTTCAAAAATTATTTAATGTAATCAAAGGATATTCGTCTAGATTTAGATCTTATCTTCATGAAACTGCTTCTAGGATTTTACTTCTTTATAGCCATGGTTCAATATTTCATCACAACCAGCCATAAATATTTGATACATGGATCTGTCATGTCCAGTGCACACCTTACTATCGGGAAATTGAGCTCAGGAAGAAAAAAAATGAGGATTTTATTTTAAAATATAAAGAGAACATACCTAATGCCAGAAATTTATCCAATGATCTAAATAAATGAACCAGAAAGGTGTCCATAGAGGGCCTATCAGAGGATATCCGACTTATAAATTGCCGTATTCAAAATAATATATTGATTATAATTTCTGTGATAACTGTGGGAGGGGGGGGATCCCTAGCGAGGGTCTACTGCTTTCAACAGAGATCTTTTTACCTTTAATTAAACTTTTTTTTGGTCAGTAGCGATCGAGTTATTACTTGCAAAGGAAAATAATGTCGGAAAGAAGAAGTATGAGAAATGTTTCGGCCCTGAGAACGGGAATCGATCATCCCTTCCATTGGTTTTCTTTAATTATTTCTTATTTCTTTGTCTCAATGAACCTTAACAATAAATAAAAAAAATCATTTCTGACCCAAAAACCTGTTTTCTGTTGTTGACACCAAACCTTCTGTATTTACACGGGCTTAGTACCGTCACCTAATGAAGCTAGTTTGCTCTCCTCGCTGGCTACATTTCCTAACACCAAACCTTCTGTATTTACACGGGTTTAGTACCGTCACCTAATGAAGCTAGTTTGCTCTCCTCGCTGGCTACATTTCCTTCCATAATCTCCTTCAATTTCCTTAACAATAAATAAAAAAATCATTTCTGACCCAAAAACCTGATTTCTGTTGTTGTTTTTTCTAACACCAAACCTTCTGTATTTACACGGGCCGTCACCTAATGCAGCNTTAGGAAAGGACATAGGCTACTTTTTATCGCAAAAAAAGGGGTTGAAACTATAAACGGCCATGCCTGTAAGGCGCCAAGCGAAGCGGGCGTATCCTGCTAGTTATTTCTTATTTTTTTGTCTCAATGAACCTTAACAATAAATAAAAAAATCATTTCTGTTAATGACACCAAACCTTCTGTATTTACACGGGCTTAGTACCGTCACCTAATGAAGCTAGTTTGCTCTCCTCGCTGGCTACATTTACTAACACCAAACCTTCTGTATTCACACGGGCTTAGTACCGTCACCTAATGAAGCTAGTTTGCTCTCCTCGCTGGCTACATTTACTAACACCAAACCTTCTGTATTTACACGGGTTTAGTACCGTCACCTAATGAAGCTAGTTTGCTCTCCTCGCTGGCTACATTTCCTTCCATAATCTCCTTCAATTTCCTTAACAATAAATAAAAAAATCATTTCTGACCCAAAAACCTGATTTCTGTTGTTGTTTTTCTAACACCAAACCTTCTGTATTTACACGGGCCGTCACCTAATGCAGCTGGCTTGCTCCCCTCGATGGCTTCTTATATATACCCTCTTATTTGATCCGAAGTTTTTTTTTTTTTTTAAATTTGACTTAACGTCTCTTTAACATCTATTGGTCATTCGATACGGGGGTTTTACCCTCCATTCGCTGGAAACTTGCAGACCATCTATCCACATTGACCTCACCCAGCCTGGACAAGGCCGCAAAAATAGCCAGCATCATGAGGGCGTGAACCTACGTGGACAACTACTTGGTAAAACCTTACTGGACGTTGCTTAACTTCAGTGATCCAACGGGAACTGATTTATTCAACGTGCTACAGACGCTGCGCTGGTTGAACTGACTCATAATGAAAAGTAACGCGTTGATGGTTCAACGTAGACGTAGACTAGATTTGGGGGCAATCCAATTACCTCACCTTTGTCGCGAGGAACCTTCGATTAGAGCATTAACATTTCGAATTTATTAAATTGTGAGAGCCAGTTCGCGTGCATTTATTATGTTTGCCAAAATAAGTGGCTAATGCCAAGGCCATTATCAGGTTTGACAAGTTCTCTTCTCTGACATTTATAAAATTTGGAACAACAATTCCAAAAAACTAAGACTGACTTGAAATTTTTGTTGAAAATGAGTTTTTTTAGCTACAATAAGTATACAAGGTGTTTCAAAAACTAAACCATTTAAAACTTTATATAAAAAAAAATAACAATATGCCCCTTAAAAATCGTGAAGTGCAAGTGGGAACGAGGTGTTGCCGCTGTTCGTCTTCGGTGAGGTGTTTACACAAGTAATATACATGCGCGGATATAGCCCTCTTGTTTTGGGGGGGCACAATATACCTAATAGAAAATAGGGGCACGTGCCCCCTGTGCCCTCCTCTATATCCGCCATGGTAATATACCCAACAAGAGGCCTCTCTGCTTCCATTGCACCATCGTTCTTCTGCCCAGTCTTTTACTTTTACCGACACATTTGTCTATTTCGAGACATGCAGCACTTTTATAACTGAGCAGTCATTTCTGAAACCCCATAAATGATTATTTTTCAAAATTGAGATATTGTTGCCAGTGGAAAGAGGAGATTTAAACGCATCGTTTCTTATACAAACATCATAACTCAGATGATTTGTATGGATTTTTTTTTTTCTTTTATTTTAATTTTTTGACGCAAACAGTTTGCCTTACAAAACAAAACAAAGGAAAGTGACATATGCAGCCATCCCGGCGCGTCCATTTCCTCCCTTTTTTTGGTTTTCAATTCCATTTGTGATTGAGATTTTGATAATTTTGTTATTCCATTTTTGAATCAGATCGAACGAGTTCTTGTTTCGTTGAGATTTTCTTTATATTTTGTATACTCAGACATTATTATACTTCTTAGTTAGGAAATTATTGGAGAAAATTTTCAGAATTAATTTTTTCGTAGGTTAAAATATTTTGCGTTTAATATTTGGCTAAAATTTCATATTGTTTGGAATTTATAGGAAATAGTAATATCATTTTAGAAACGTCATAAAAGGTTTTTTTCGTCTCCTGAAAAGTTGATAGTTCGGGAATTTCTGAAATGATTGATTCAATTTAGAATTGATTTTTCAAAATTATTTTTCAAAATTGAGATATTGATGCCAGTGGAAAGAGGAGATGAAAACGCATCGTTTCTTATACAAACATCATAACTCAGATGATATGAAATTGAGGTTCTAAATTTACGCTGAAACGTTTGGCACATGCCCCCCCCATTTTTTTTAAGCGGGCGGTGTTCCTCAAATTTTATTATACCTAATCACGTAAAAAAAATTAAGTCAAATGAATGGTGATCCGCTGTGACTTTTATCCCATTTGAGGGTGGGGGGGGGACACGGGTCCCTAAATAATTCACAATCCTGATGCTAAATAGAAATATGTAAATAAAAATTCGAAAAATTGAAAAATTCTGTCATCCATGGCACTTTTTTTTCGTCATCACGCTTATAAAATCGCTTATCACCCTTATGAAAGGTATTTTTTAGTAAGCTCTACAGTTTTTAACAAATTAGGTATCGTACCTCGATAAACATTGCATTAAATAGTACTGCCCAGTACTTGAACCCCCGGTCCCTAGGTTACGAGTCCCTCCCCCTCTCCCCCCATAATTTTCTTAGGTATATTGTTCGATTGTGCCCCTCCCAAAACAAGGGGGCTATATCCGCGCATGGTGACAGTTGGATTTATTAAACTGGCTAAACCCCACCTTACCCCCAAAAACTTGATATTTTATGATTCAAGGTAAGTAACATTTAAAAATGGAATAGGTAAATAAACAGTTCGCCCCCCCCCCNCCCCCCCCCCCCCTTAAACCGTCCGTCATGAGCGATACTTTTGCAACTTAGTGCTGACCTATTTGGATGAAATTTGGTATGTAAGTCCCATATGGATTAAATTTGCTAGGTAGTTTTAAGGGCACAATTAGGAAAGCGGCACCTGACAGAGAATCCTGGACAAGAAACGAGGGATTTTCGGACACGCGGGATTTTTCCCATTTGCGGCTTGCACTTTGCAATATCTCTCCGGCCACCTCTTTTGTTTTGTTTTTAACTTTTTATGTTTACTTGTTAGCTTTATTGACATATTTTAACCCCTCTCGACAGGTTAGGAAACGTTTTTACGGCCATGCCTTGATGAGCAATCTTGCTTGAGCACGAGACTTTTTGAATATGATTAAAAAGGGAAAAAATATTAAGGATATCATGGCATTAAAAGTGGTGGGATTTGGGAAAAAGGGATTTTTCCTGTCCAGGATACTCTGTCATATGCCGCACTCCACAATTAGACCCTCAGTGGGACTATTTTAATTCCTTTTCTTTATTCGATTTTTGGATTCTAAAGTTACAACGTAAAATATCAATTTTTTTTATTGGTGACGTTTCCAAAAGTTGATTATTGAAAAAAAGGAGACCAAAATGAAAAATCCGAATTTAGTAGAAAATGTGTGTAATGCATGAGTTTATTTGATACAAAATTTGGCGAGTTATGTTACAAACTTTGTTTGTCTGTATCGTCGACAAAGTATCCTCGCCCCTCAGAGTACATGGCAACTGGTTTCTTCGTTCGTTTGATTTGTTTATGGGTGGGGTCAATAGTCAGTGTTAGAGGTGTCTCAGGACCAGCGATAGCAATACTGGACGGAGCTGCGAGTGCCATTCCTTTCTTGCCAACTAAGGCTGTTCCTGATGGTGATGAATTTGCCACACCCCCTTCACCTGCAACTGCGAGACCTTTTGGTTTTGCTTGAGCAACTGGTGAATTTACTGAAATTGAAAAAAAAAAAAAAAATAGTTTTGAATAAATACAAAATTCCATCCAATCTATATCTATAATAATAAATCTATCTACCTATCTATCTAATATAATAATAAAACTCAATGTAACGATAAATGTGTATGTATCACTAATTGTTTGGCCAAAACGGTAAGAGATATCGAAAAATTGATGAGAATGGACCCCTCAAAACCATAGGCCTAAACACCAGAAAAAATATCAAAATTCAAAAATGTCGAGGCGTCTCCAAGTTACGGCCGATTTTTCGATTTTTGACCGAATTTAGACATGGTCCGATATCTTAAATTTTGTCGCGATAACATATCAACTCAAAGCGATAAAGTTTTAGGTGACCTTTTAAACTTTAATTTGGAACATAGTTTGCAAAAAACGGTCCAACCATTTTCGAGTTATAGCCGTTTTTCCGATTTTTGGAGGGAGAATCAAAGAATACTATTAGCTTCCGATTTTTGAAAGGGAAATCCTAGAATACTATTAGCACGGGAATGGCCATGGCTCTAGGGCGCCAAGCTATAGGCCGTAGCGAAGCACGGGCGAAACAGCTAGTTTATACATACAAGGTGAGTCATTTTAAAAGACATAGTCAAATATCTCGGAAACCGTTAGAGATAGGAAGAAAACGTTCGATACAAACCCCCTTATTTTAATTAAGGGTGAAATTAAATGGTAACCTTGAAATTTTTCTTCAAGATTTTTTTAAGGTCAACTTCCTTTTTTTAAAATAGAACTCTGTATTTTTGATTTTGGCATTGCATTTTGTATTAAAAATAATATTGTTTCCTTCAATATTTTTTTAATTTGACTTACAGTCAGTTTACGAGATAATTTTGTAATATATAAAATAATTGATAATGAGAAACAATATAAAAAAAGAAAAACCTTAGAGGCTTTCCATATAAATCAAAATCCATGCTCCATTAATTACAAAAGTGATGTGGGAAACAATAGGTATAAGAATTTATCAAAACTTGCTCGGCCTACAGAAGTATGAACATCTCAATACCCTCACTTCTACTCTGAACACCGTAGAGTCAACATCGACTCTGACGAGTCACCATCGACCTGAGAGTTCTATTTAAAGCTCGCCACCAATTATTTTTTTTGAATCGATATTGTCTTTTAAATAATTTATAGTTATCCATAAAATTCTGACATTTGACATTTCTCACTAAATATAACAAAGCCCTGTTCCAAATAATAATGCTTCTATCCCTTTTTATAATATGCTTCTTTACTTGTAAATAATATTTCGTCACTTGATGTGTTTGTCTGTGTGCTGATACTTATCTGGCATTCCTCTAATTGTAACAAAGCCCTGTTCCAAATAATAATGCTTCTATCCCTTTTTATAATATGTTTCTTTACTTGTAAATAATATTTCGTCACTTGATGTGTTTGTCTGTGTGCTGATACTTATCTGGCATTCCTCTAATTGTAACAAAGCCCTGTTCCAAATAATAATGCTTCTATCCCTTTTTATAATATGTTTCTTTACTTGTAAATAATATTTCGTCACTTGATGTGTTTGTCTGTGTGCTGATACTTATCTGGCATTCCTCTAATTGTAACAAAGCCCTGTTCCAAATAATAATGCTTCTATCCCTTTTTATAATATGTTTCTTTACTTGTAAATAATATTTCGTCACTTGATGTGTTTGTCTGTGTGCTGATACTTATCTGGCATTCCTCTAATTGTAACAAAGCCCTGTTCCAAATAATAATGCTTCTATCCCTTTTTATAATATGTTTCTTTACTTGTAAATAATATTTCGTCACTTGATGTGTTTGTCTGTGTGCTGATACTTATCTGGCATTCCTCTAATTGTAACAAAGCCCTGTTCCAAATAATAATGCTTCTATCCCTTTTTATAATATGTTTCTTTACTTGTAAATAATATTTCGTCACTTGATGTGTTTGTCTGTGTGCTGATACTTATCTGGCATTCCTCTAATTGTAACAAAGCCCTGTTCCAAATAATAATGCTTCTATCCCTTTTTATAATATGTTTCTTTACTTGTAAATAATATTTCGTCACTTGATGTGTTTGTCTGTGTGCTGATACTTATCTGGCATTCCTCTCTGACTACATTCTTTATTGCTCCCTCACTCCCAGGAAGTCAATAGAGTTCTTTGAAATATTGACTCCTAAAAAGCTCATACTACCTATATCGTAAAATCCTGGATATAATCTCAATATCTCCAGACTTTAATTTTTGTTCACAATTGTTTCGTAGCAATTTTTGTTCAAAAAGTACAAAAAAAAAAAAAAAAAAAAAAAAATGTAGGTAATACATATTTATGTGTTTAAACTTATTTTTTATAGTTCTTGAAATCCTCAGGTTAGTTTGATTGATTTATAGCTGTAGAAAGCCTTAAAAATAGGACAATCGTGGCTTTTGAAAAAACTATCGATAATTTTTAACTCGATTATTGATAACAAACGATAGTCTGAACTATCGATAACTCTCCACCTCTAGTCATAATATAGAGAGGAAAAAAATCCATTATATTCTTAATCTGAATTGAATAGAAATTCAGAATACCTATTATTGACCTGGAGTTTCAGAGTCTTTCTTCACATAGTCAGATGAGTTTTCGCTTGCCGCCGCATTGCTTTCGGACGGACCTCCTTGTTTGTCAAAGTGTTTTGATTGGTCTTCTTGATATTTTTTAGAAAATTCAATAAACTGTTGGTGTGAATCTTTTACATTTGGATTCTGGGAGGCGGCGGGTGATGTGACAAATTTCTGTAACAAATATGAAAAGTACAATTCTCATTAAAATGGAGATTTCTTAATTAACTCAAAATTTTTGAAAATATGGGTTATAAACGCCGTAGTGTAAGATCTTAAAGAGAACGGCAAGCGTCAGAGCGTGGAGCTCAAGTTTTTTTAAAAAAATCTTGTAATTTCTTATGCTGTTGGTAATATCAAGCGTGAGCGTTTGAGAGTCAACGCTGATCAATGAATTTTTGACGCTTCGACGGAATTTGTGTTTGAAATTTTTGAGAGAACTGAGCGTCAAACAGTGAAAATAACTGTAAGAGTACAGACAGAAGGAATTATTTCTGGTGAGTCGCTGTCAGTATAGTTTACTTTGACACTTAACAAAATTTAGCTCACCGCTCTGATGCCTTCTGTATGTCCACACCCTCAGGAGACCATTGTACTCGATGTTAGTCTCTCAAGCTGATGTGTACAATTTTCGACAAAAGTCAAGCAAAGGGCCGTTTACACTCTCAGTTTTAACTCAAGAAAATATTGCACAAACAAATTTTGAGGGAGGTATTTTTTCTCGTCAAATTGGGTGCGGATATCACTCACAATAAACGCCTATTCCCGGTCCTCGACAGTCCTCGCAGCCAAAGCGTCCGTAAATGCAAAAGACAAAGACAGATCCAGTTTATCCTTCTGCTAATCATCCTAGGTTGAATATGCCGGGGACAAGTGGGTACATAGCCCAAACTGCGCAAGCAGAACTCATCGTGCGAACACTGGACTGAAGTGACGTCCAGCCCATTCGGAGTGGACTTTGCTTTTTTCAACATGTCAAAGATTTTTTCCACAACTTTGTATTTCGTTCAAGCAGTGTCTTCACGAAAGAGATAAACTTTATCCAGCGAGAAATATCTCTGGAATGAAGTTTTCACAGTTTTGAAATGTGCGTGTAAACACAAACGTGTTTGTGCAAATTAAAATCGTGCAGTCTTCCTTTCTGGAAATGTAACCACCGCCACCGAGGGGACAAGCCAGCTTCATTTGGTGAAAATGTGCTTGTTTTTTCCTCGAGAGGACAACTGAGTAGATACTTAAGATTGAGTAGCGATCAGTGGCGGCATTACAAGAGCAAAAAAATAATATTATGGTTATGATTTACTGCAGTAGCCCTTGCTATGCTCTGATACCCACAAAGTTTGGTTCTGACAATGCGATCTGGTATTCTTATTTTTCCCATGTAGCCATCGCGGGGTTAATACAGAAGGTTTAGTGTTCAGAAGGGCATTTAGCCTTTAAAAAACTATGCTTCAAACCAAAGATGAAAAGTCATCAGAAAATAGTAGTTTGTACGCATGAGGGATACTGTGAGAAGCAAGCAAGGGTCACCGTACCAGGAAAGGTTACAGCTAAAGTGAGCACGCACTGAACAGAAGATTGTCACATGGTAGAATTAGGAAAACTAAAGCCGACCCAAAAAAGGATTAGGAATGAGTGAAGTTACAGGAGAAAAAGTCTTCTCTTCTGATAAGACTAAGCGTTTAAACGGCGTTTAAATTAAATTCAACGCACCTGTTGACTGTTTTGATATACTGGAAGCTGTGGTTGATTTCTTAAAAACAAATAACTTGATACAGCTCCATTATTGGCAGCAGTGAGTTTGGATGGATCTTGACTGCTTTGGAAAGGTGAATATTGTCCATAGAATTGAGGTTGTCCGGCGACAATGAATTGAGGGTTCTGTGGTTGAGCAAGTGGAGCTGGTTGGAATTTAAATCGGTTCTCCAATGGAATGATGTTTGGTTTCACATCAAAGTTTTGTGATTTTACATTTGCGTTATCTTTGTTGCCCTCAGCTTCGCCTGTTCAAAATAAAAATAGACTAGTATAGTTATATGAAATGTAGACCTCACTCACCGAGCTACCTGCTTCCGTAGCTCAATGGTTAAGCGTTCGCCTGGAAAACAGGAAGGTTTGGGTTCAATCTCCAGCAAAGGCAGGATTTCTTTCCTCATTCATAGAGGGTTGGGTGGTAAAAATACCTCATTTATTAATAAACCTCGCCTTGTTGGAACTTCAGTGTGAGTCTAGGATAGAAAGACAGAGGATCTCCTGGTAAGTTCCATTCTTACGATCATCCCGAATTCTTAATCGAATTGTATACAAGTTGTACCGAATTGTTTATAAATCAAATTCTGATAATCTGACCCACAGAATATACGCAACACCTACATAACTAAATCATCGTTCTCAGGCGGCTGGTCGGGTTATAATGATGGCTTATTGTATATTCTCTGAATTTCAATACCATCATCCATTTGAACGGAAATCCTGAAGGCCTCATCAACATACACGACAAAAAATAACTAAATTACAAGACCCGATATTCGGATACCGAAAATTGGCCAATCTTAACTTTATCTTTAAATTACATTCATCAATTCATTTCAATTCTAAAATGAAAAAGTCGAACGACGAAAATTAAAATAAATAAAAATAATTAGACAGTATCGATTCAGATTAATTATAAGCAAGCTTTCGATAGTACTCAGACTATCATCGTCAGTCCGATGTTGACTCTACGATGTCCAGAGTAGAAGTGAGGGTATCAGAGTATGAGATGTTATTACTTGTGAAGATCGAGCAA
>CM022885.1:38603422-38617858 GCA_012654025.1 Pachypsylla venusta
TCATTCCATAGTAGATTACCTACATTTGGACACAAGTGCCCCATGCGTAGTTGACCTGTTTATTACCAGCCCAGCGTGAGAGCAACAGAATAATAAAAAGCATACTCATATCTACCTACACAGACAATCGTCAGCTAGCCTCAAGCTTACTAGATACTAGATACCATAAGATAGTTATAACTCCACGTGTGGTCATGTGGTACCCAATGCGACATTGGCCTCATGTCTATTGTGAGGGCTGATATAGAAAGCCAGCGCTACTTTCATAGATAGTACGTATTTTACGCCTTACCGAATGCGTAATTTCTTCCAATCCATTCATGACTTGCTAACTATCCTCAGGGATGTAATTAGGGACAGGGGTTAACGGGGCGCGAGGTTTTCGGTGCGCCAAAACGGGCTACTAATACGGGTAAAAATACAGTTCACGAGGCGGACGAAATCGGGCGAGTGACGGACGCAAACAGAGGAGAATGAGTCACTTCCCATCCAGCACCCCTAATAAGTCAACGATCATACCACGTTGAATACACCAGTTCCCGTCAGATCACTGAAGTTAAGCAACGTCGGGCGTGGTCAGTATTTGGATGGGTGACCGCTTGGGAGCACCAAGTATCGTTGGCTCTTTTTTCTGGCCCAACCCAGGCTGGGTGAGATAAATGTGGGTAGCTGGTTTGCAAGTTTCCAGCGAATGGAGAGTAAAACCCCCGTCTTGAATGACCAATAGATGTTAAAGAGACGTTAAGCCAAATTAAAAAATAGCATTGCCGCCCGGAATAGAGATGAGTGGGGTCCGAACATTTCTAGGAATCTTTCTTACAGTTCAAGTTCACCGAGGTGAACTGTTCTGCCCTATAAGTTCATCTTTCTTCTTAAAGTTCACAGATGGGTAGGATCCGAACATTTCAAGGAATCTTTCTTATAAGTTCATCTTTGTTCTTAAAGTTCACAGATGGGTAGGATCCGACTCTTTAACATATTTATCGTCTCTTTAACATCTTTAACGGTTTTTTGCTTAACGTCTCTTTAACATATTTAACGTCTCTTTAACATATTTATCGTCTCTTTAACGTCTCTTTAACTCAATTCGCCGGAAACAAATAAATCAGGATCAGCTACCCACATTGACCTCATCCAGTTTGTGTTTGGCCGGGAATAATCAGCATCGTGAGGTGCGAACCTACGTATTCATCCAATTAGTAAAACCTCAGCGGTCGTTACTTAACTTCAGTGATCTAACGGAAACTAGAGTTTTCAAGAAGCCTTGGACGCTGCCTATTGAAGTTCTAGGTTACATGTTATCAAGATTTTCTCATTATACCGCAAATACTCTCGAACACCATATTAGAATTTAATGTATTCTATACCAAATGGTATGGAAATTCGTAAAATTCTTGATTTGTGTTTTTGACCCTACTGGATCATCCGGGAGCGATTTTTAATGAGTGAAGAACCATTCGTTATTATAAGATAGCTGATTCTCGCAATTTCCTATGTGTCTTTTAAGTGGCTCTAGAATTCGTTTGGGCCAAAAGAAATCAGTATTTGTTCGCAAATATCGGAAAATCTTTCATAGGGATACAAACAAAGGTATAGATTAGATTTTAATATTGGTTTATTATTCGAAGAAAAATCCGTTTGTCCGTCGCGTCGTCCGCCGTGCTGGGCACTTTTTTTTGCCACTTAGCGTTGACCGATTTGGATGAAATTTGGTATATAGGTCCCATCTGTGGTCTTTCTGTGCCCCTTTTGGGTGCAATCGAAGATACCCGTTGGGAAATGTGAAACGGGAAATCCATACTTCCATACTATAATATTATAAATGCGAAAGTAACTCTGTCTGTCTGTCTGTCTGTATGTATGTTACGCTTACACGCTTAAACTACTGAACCGATTTTGATGAAATTTGGTATGGAGATAGACTAAACTTTAGGAAAGGACATATGCTACTTTTGGGGTTGAAACTATAAACGGCCATGCCTCTAAGGCGCCAAGCGAAGCGGGCGTATCCTGCTAGTATGTATTATATTTGGTGTTTGATTCTGCCCAAAAACTTCATAGGCATACAAACAAAGGTAGAGTGGATTTTCTGTTTTTTCTGTCAGTTTATAAGGGGGCCAATTTCCCATTTTTTTACGGTTAAAACCAAACCGTAAAATTCTTGTTTTCAGGGCCGTACCCAAGATTTTTTTCGGGCGGAGGGGGGGGGGGCGNGGGGTCCGAAGCATTGACAGCCAAGCCAGAACTAACACCTGAAAATGATTATCATGGAAGTTGATGTTGTTATTGTTGTATTTGTTGTTGTTGCTGCTGCTGCTGTTGTTGTTGTTGCTGCTGCTGCTGTTGTTTTTGATGTTGTTGCTGTTTTTTTTATATATTACTAGCTGTTTTCCCGTGCTTCGCTACGGTTACAAAATTCAATAAAGAGCCAGCGATACGTGGTATTCCCAAGCGGTCACCCATCCAAGTACTGACCACGTTCGACGTTGCTTAACTTCAGTGATCAGACGGGAACTGGTGTATTCAACGTGGTATGATCGTTGGCTATGGTATATTCTTATATTGTTTCCCACATCGCTTTTATAATTGATGGAGCTCGGATTGTTTTATAAAGAATGCCTCATTGCCTCAAGTATTTTTTTTTTTATATAATGCTGTTCATTGATAATCATTTTGGTGTCATCAAAATTCTATCAACACCAATATGACGTAAAAAACGAAAAGAACAATACGGCCCTCACAAATCACGCATTCGAAAATAAGCATAATTATAATTTTGAGTGGAGCAGCTTCATTAGGTGACGACCCTAAGCTCGTGTAAATATAGTAGGTTTGGTGTTAGGAAGGCCATCCAGCCTTTAAAAAGCTCTGGTTCAAACCAATGATGAAAGTTCATCAGCAAAATGCAGTTTCTACGCATAGGATACTCATGCGTGGATATAGGAGAGGGCCCGGGGGCCCCCCTCTCCCAGTTTTTTTAAGCAGGCGGTGTTCCTCAAATTTCATTATACCTAATCACATAAATTTTTTTTTTTTTTTTAAAAAAAAAAGAAGGGGGTACGGGCCCCTAATAATTCCCAATCCTGAGACTAAATAGAAATACATAAATAAAAAAAATAATAAAAAAATAAATAAAAAAAATACATAAATAAAAATAAATACTAAATAGAAATACATAAATAGAAAAAACGTCAAAACTTTTCTCATCCATCATTGCACTTTTTTTCCGTCATCACGCTTATGAAAGGTATTTGTAGTAACTCTACAGCTTTTAATTTAACAAATTAGGTATCGTACCTCGATGAACATTGCATTAAAATGTACTTACTGCCCAGGACTCAAACCCCCCGGTCTCTAGATTATGATTCTCTTTCCCTCCCCCCTCCAAATTTTCTATTAGTTATATTGTGCACCCCCCCCCCCACCAAACAAGAGGGCTATATCCGCGCATGAGGAGAAACAATCGAGGGTTAGGGTGCCTGGAAAGGGTATAAGATACAGCCAAACACAGTATTAGGCACTGAATAGAAGGTTGTGGCATGTTAGCATGAAAGACGTCAACCCCGACCTCAAATAGAAATAGGAAAAGGTGAAGTTAAACTCTGTATATGAAGACTTTTCAGGCTCTGTATATGAGGCCTTTTCAGGCTCTGTATATGAGGCCTTTTCAACTCTGTATATGAAGACTTTTCAACTCTGTATATGAAGACTTTTCAACTCTGTATACGAAGCCTTTTCAGGCTCTGTATATGAGGCCTTTTCAACTCTGTATATGAAGACTTTTCAACTCTGTATATGAAGACTTTTCAGGCTCTGTATATGAGGCCTTTTCAACTCTGTATATGAAGCCTTTTCAAGTCTGTATATGAAAACTTTTCAGGCTCTGTATATGAAGCCTTTTCAACTCTGTATATGAAGCCTTTTCAAGTCTGTATATGAAGACTTTTCAAGTCTGTATATGAGGCCTTTTCAACTCTGAATATGAAGACTTTTCAGGCTCTGTATATGAGGCCTTTTCAACTCTGTATATGAAGCCTTTTCAAGTCTGTATATGAAGACTTTTCAAGTCTGTATATGAGGCCTTTTCAACTCTGTATATGAAGACTTTTCAGGCTCTGTATATGAGGCCTTTTAAACTCTGTATATGAAGCCTTTTCAAGTCTGTATATGAAGCCTTTTCAACTCTGTATATGAAGCCTTTTCAACTCTGTATATGAAGCCTTTTCAACTCTGTATATGAAGCCTTTTCAACTCTGTATATGAAGACTTTTCAACTCTGTATATGAAGCTTTTTCAACTCTGTATATGAAGACTTTTAAACTCTGTATATGAAGAATTTTCAGGTTCTGTATATGAGGCCTTTTCAACTCTGTATATGAAGCCTTTTCAACTCTGTATATGAAGACTTTTCAGGCTCTGTATATGAGGCCTTTTCAACTCTGTATATGAAGCCTTTTCAACTCTGTATATGGAGACTTTTCAGGCTCTGTATATGAGACCTTTTCAACTCTGTATATGAAGACTTTTCAACTCTGTATACGAGGCCTTTTCAGGCTCTGTATATGAGGCCTTTTCAACTCTGTATATGAAGACTTTTCAACTCTGTATACGAGGCCTTTTCAGGCTCTGTATATGAGGCCTTTTCAACTCTGTATACGAGGCCTTTTCAACTCTGTATATGAAAACTTTTCAACTCTGTATACGAGGCCTTTTCAGGCTCTGTATACGAGGCCTTTTCAGGCTCTTTATATGAAGACTTTTCAACTCTGTATACGAGGCCTTTTCAGGCTCCGTATATGAGGCCTTTTCAACTCTGTATACGAGGCCTTTTCAGGCTCTGTATACGAGGCCTTTTCAGGCTCTTTATATGAGGCCTTTTCAACTCTGTATACAAAGATTTTTCAACTCTGTATACGAGGACTTTTCAGGCTTTGTATATGAGGCCTTTTCAACTCTGTATACGAAGACTTTTCAACTCTGTATACGAAGACTTTTCAACTCTGTATATGAAGACTTTTCAACTCTGTATACGAGGCCTTTTCAGGCTCTGTATATGATGAGGCCTTTTCAACTCTGTATACGAAGACTTTTCAACTCTGTATACGAGGCCTTTTCAGGCTTTTTATATGAGGCCTTTTCAACTCTGTATACGAAGCCTTTTCAACTCTGTATACGAAAACTTTTCAACTCTGTATACGAAGCCTTTTCAGGCTCTTAATATGAGGCCTTTTCAACTCTGTATATGAAGCCTTTCCAACTCTGTATACGAAGCCTTTTCAGGCTCTGTATACGAGGCCTTTTCATCTCTGTATACGAGGCCTTTTCAGGCTCTGTATTAGACTTTTTCAACTCTGTATACGAAGCCTTTTCAACTCTGTATACGAGGCCTTTTCAGGCTCTGTATATGAGGCCTTTTCAGCTCTGTATACGAAGCCTTTTCAGGCTCTTTATATGAGGCCTTTTCAACTCTGTATACGAAGCCTTTTCAACTCTGCATACGAAGCCTTTTCAGGCTCTTTATATGAGGCCTTTTCAACTCTGTATATGAAGCCTTTTCAACTCTGCATACGAAGCCTTTTCAGGCTCTTTATATGAGGCCTTTTCAATTCTGTATATGAAGCCTTTTCAACTCTGTATACGAAGCCTTTTCAATTCTGTATATGAGGCCTTTTCAACTCTGTATACGAAGCCTTTTCAATTCTGTATACGAAGCCTTTTCAACTCTGTAACTTAAAGAAGAAATAAGACAAGGCACTAGCGGTTATGTACCACGTGGCTGAACATGTAAGAGATAAGGTGGAGTGCGGCACCCGTGGCGTACAAACCAATTTGTCGTCTCACATACTCGACGCGACGTGTGCTGATATTTATCGCCACTAATTTATAATCAAATATATTAAATCTGACCGTTAGAAAACACCCACTTGGCTTGAAGATAATCTGGGTGAGGTTTTATAATATGAACTTGATTGAACTCACAGCAGCGTTCTTAATCGAGCCAGTTCATTATGGCGGCCAAAATATCACCGGTCAAACAGCTTCTTTTTAATGTGTTTAGTTCTTGCTGTGACAGAAGCCCTAAAATGACATTTCATCAGGGGCGGATACAGGGGGGGGGTGATCACCCCCCCCAAGGCTGGAAAATGTAAATGTAGTCAATCTGAATCGATTTTAACAAAGAATTTCGTTAAATTCGAACTTTGAAAAAGTAAATTTATGCTTGCAACGCATATTACTTGTTCTCTAATGGGTCACTTTATAGTTATCGTTTTGTATGCCTATTTAATAAATTTATGCTTGCAACTCATATTACTTGTTCTCTAATGGGTCACTTACTAGTTATCGTGTTGTATGCCTATTTAATTTAAACTTATTTTCCAAGTTGATCCCAAACGCCCCCCCCCCCTCAAATATATTTCTGTGTCTGCCCCTGTATTCCATTGTTTGTGAAAATTATTATTTTTATTTTTAACAGATAATATTTTTCATTAGAATGTAAATTTTATGCTTTGTTCAGATGACGCGGTACGACGAACCGCACGGCACAAGATCTATCTAATTAGTGCATATTGTCTACATGACCGCGCGGTACGCTTTGTTCCGAGCGGAAGATCTTGTATCGCGCGGTACTAGTTTTACAAATTTGTATTGCCTTGTTGATCGCGCGGTTTGAGGCAAAATAAAGTAGCCAAGTAGATATTTTGATGCCATACTACATACGTTGTCATGTGAATGCTTCTCCCGCGCGATACCGCGCGCGATCATCTGAACTTAGCCTAAATTTCTCATATTAAAATTAAAAATTATTTATGAAAGAAGAGTTATTTTCAGAAAATAAACAAACAAGCTCCGATGAGATTCCAAAAATGAGATGGAAGGATAAAGTGAACGAAGATTTGAGAGAGAGAGGATGGAGAAAGGATGAAGCCTTAGACAGAGGAAAGTGGAGGAAAAGAATTCAGGAAGGCAATGCCGACCCCATATAGACATGGGACAAGGTTTAGTAAAAGAAGAAGAAACAAACAAGCTCCGAATAAGTTAAATTTAGCTTAGGAGGTTTAATATTGTAATTGTGAACGTTAGTGAACTTCACTTTTGACCCCGGTATACATCCCGAAATGCACTTGTATATATGTTTGGTTACGCGATACAAGTCACAATTTTCATCCGATTTTGACCAAATTTGGTATACTGTTTTAGGACATGAAGGTAATTTTCTGTACGTTTTTGGGGGCACTGGGCCCCGTGGGGGCCAGGGGGGCCCTATATTGTGTTTTTAGAAAATTATTTTTATCTCTTTAGCGGTTTGTTGGAGAAACGTAAAATGTTGATAAGTTGGTATTCAGGAGTTTTACATAATGTGCAATACAATGTATTGAAAATTGTTGTCATAAACAAACAACTACTGCCCATACTTTTCAGAGCTCTGCACTCTGCCCCTTCATCTCTGCACACGTTATTTTTATACAGGCAATTTGATACTTTTAAAAATATTTTCGAGTGACTTGGAAAAAGTAGGACATTTTCTATTATTTTCGAAAAAAGGCAGAACAAATATGCAAAAAGCAGGACATGTCATGCCAAAGTCTTACGTCTGGTAACCCAGGGGCCGGCTTAAGTATGTATCTTGGGGGGGGGGCGGTGCAGCACTTTGGGAGGGGATTCTTCGGGAGGGGGGTATGTGGAGTATGGAATACCCCCAGGCACAGAATGTGTCTAGGGGCCTTCCCCGAGAAAATAAATAGGTAATTAGGAGTCAAAAAGTGAAAGTCTGCTCTAAAACTGCAATGTTGTTTCATATACAAGTGACTAAAACTAGAACATTTTTTAACAACATGCAATTTGCCAATGGAAATTATATAAAAAAAAAGTCAAGTTAATGTGAGATGAGTTTTACGTACATTGCGAAATGGCCGACGTACAAAGCCGGCGCATGCGCGGATGTGACATGTAGTTAGCGGTTGGGAATAGAGCGCTCGTAGCGGCATTTCTACTGTCCCTGAACAGTTTGTAAAATGTAAAATAAATCTTGTTCTTGGGTTAGCTGATGTAAACAAGATAGACAATTGACGAGGGGAGTGCGGGGCGTTGTTATGACGTTATATATCCGAAATGTTTTATTTGAATTCATATTAAAATCATTATGTTTGATTGTATTTATAAAATCAAAATGAGAAAAATATTTATGTCATAATTGATTTAGTGGAAGATTACTGTATAAATATTCACACTTCCTCTTGCCAAGCTGGGGCACCCCCCCGCCCCACTTTAAATCCGCCCCTGTGGTAACCCTAGATGTATTGGGAATATTTTTTTCATATTATGTTATAAATCGCGATCAAACTCTTTCCACGGATATTTTTTTTAATTTGAGTTTTTGGATACAACTCAGCGGCTCGGCGTATGTAAGGGTAAGGACACATCCTAAAGGATTCCTAGAGGTCACCATGTGACATGCTTCCATGTAACTTTGGTCATAAATTATTTTTATTATATCTTCAACAGGATTCAAGATATTTGACTTTTCTACTTAAAATGACTTGGTCTGTATAAATGAATAATTTAGATAAAAGTTTTACTGCACTTTAGAAAAAAAGATGTTGATGGACATGTCAATAATTCGACGACTAGAAAACTTTACAAGCAATAAAGAAATAATGTTGGAAGTTAATATTAAAATCACAAACGAGATTCTAAAATTAAATGTGAACTTTAGTGACCTCAAGGAAACAGATGTATTTTTATATTATTATAATTTTAATATATTTATAATGCTTAGAGTCATTTCTTAAGTTAATATAATCCGAACTTCTAAGAAAATGTATCATGATTGATAATGAAGAAATTTAAACATGTTGTATGCTAGGGTATTAGCTATTAAGTTGGAATGTCAATGAAAGTTGCAAAGATCATTGCTGAAAGTTTACAATAATCATAAACCTGACCTCTCCACTACAATAGTGTCAGCTCGCGCAATTCAATAGTGCATCAGGCATGTATTCAGTAAGGTGAAATTCCTATATCGAAGCTCGATAAGCAGACCTTGTGTATGCAGGAAACCCAGATAAACTGAAAAAAATCACTTTAAATAGGAAAATCGAGTCTCTATAAACAGGAATGGTTTCTTTCTTGGGACTCCCCCCCCCCCCCCTCAATGGGATAAAAGACACAGCGGATAACAATTCATTTGATTTTTTTCAAATTTTTTTCGTGATTAGGTATAATGAAATTTGAGAAAAACCGCCCGCCGCCCGGTTTAAAAAACCGGGGGGCACGTCCCTCCCCTATATCCGCGCATGTACGAGTCCACGGTCTGAAGCCTCTGTAAGCAGGAATGTTTTTCCGCTGGAACGCTATAAGCTCGATTTTTTTTAATACTGGTTGTATTTTCTCGAAGTACTGCGGTCTGAAGCCTCTGTTATCAGAAATGTTGATTCTGCTGAACCTCTTTAAGCAGAAATTTGTTGAGTGTTATTAGATTTTGTCTTTTCCTCCCAACCTGTGTTCATATTCATACCTGTGGCCCTCTATAAGATTTGAAACCTCTCTAAGCATGAGCTATTTAAGCAGGAAATCTTAGAGCAACAAAATATTGCCGGTCCCTTAAATTCCTCTTTATTCAGGTTCGACTGCAATAGAATCTCAGTTGCTAGAGGTGGAGAACTATCGATAGACGAGTTCAAAACGATTAGATAGATTTTTTTAAAAAATCCACGATTTCCTAATTTTTAAGGTTTACTTTACCTGTATAAAGGAATCTCACCAAAAAATTATCATTGAAAAAAGGCCAAGTTCCTCCCAATCTTCCAAAAAATTCACCCTATGAAAGTAGTGATATCCATTATTGGGGCCAAGTTTATTCTTGCTGCTATATAGCCCGCACTTAAATTTATTATTGCACGTTCTTCTGTCTCAATTTTAAAAAAATACTACCTCTTGTGTTGAAAAAATCTCAATGAAATAGGTTAATCTTAGTTTTAATTTAATTTTCTGGTATTGCTGGACTATATGCGATGGTCGGAGACACGTTGAGTACAACATTTTGCCCTGGGAGCCGGTGTCTTCCTATGACACGTTGAGTACACCAGTTTGCTCTGGTAGCCGGAATCTACCTGTGGCACGTGGAGTACACCAGTTTGCTCTGGGAGCCAGTGTCTACTAACCTATCTTAGTTTTAATTTAATTTTCTGGTATTGCTGGACTATATGGGATGGTCGGAGAATCGATGTGAATTTGTTCTTATATTCTGGTGCTTTGATTTAGCGCACGTTAAGTCCCCGTGGTCGGCCCTGCACTTCATTCATAACCACATTTAGTATCTAGTATCTAGGTGCCATTGAATAGTTGTACAGTTGTCATAGAACTAACTGTTTCTCTACAATCAGCTGTCTCCACTCATCCTATTGTTTTTTAAAATTCAACGCATGATATCAGAAACAATGGGACGCAAAGTGCATACTGTGGGTAGACACAGGTCATCAAATCTGACAGCGTCCATAGGAGCGTTCCTGTGTGACATTCGTCCCAAATATGATCATTCAGTTATCTTAAGTGCTTGAACATGAGGATGAGACGAGAAAAATGAATTGTTTTCTTGGAGTATGCGCACAAATTCGTATGTGCAGGGCCATTTTAACCCTAACATGCGCTCTGAGCCAGAAAAAAAAAATCGCCTTTTTCGTGAACTGATCAAAATAAGTTTTCATGTACGAATAATTGACCGTAAAAGCACTTGCGTCAAGAGAAAATCGAAACAAAATCGTAACTCCGAAGTAATTACCTTAGCAGAAAAGAGTTAGAAGAAGGGCGGCAACTTCATCATAAAATGTATTCGATTCTTACTGGTCAATGTCGATTTTCGTAGCTCCAAAAAAAGACCCATAATTTGAGGTTCAAAAAGGTCGAAGCAATCACATACTATTTTTCACCGAACATATAAACATGATCATTTTAAAACATTGGGAACATATGCGGTAAATTTCCACCCCTGAGAATTTTCCGCCTTGGGCAAATGTCCACTTTGCGCGTTTATAAAAATGGCCCTGCGTATGTTGTTTTTCCCGTGGCTGTTCCATGTGGCTAAATTAATTTTTGAAAATATTAGACCAATGTAACTCAAAGATAGTTAAGCCTAGAAATTTGAAATTTGAGACACAGTTTTCTTTTCGTGCATTATTATTTGAGAGAGAGTGTTTCTGCGACATATTCAACCAGGCTCAATACTTGTAAAATCTTCCGATATTTTTAACCATATTGTACCAAAGACCGTTTACGGGTTAAAAGATAATGTTTAAGCTTATAGCTTATGCATATCGCCTTGGGATTATACAACTTATCCTCGTGGGGTCAGTTGAGTGGTCTAGCTGGATGCGATAAGATTTTTTGTGTCATCGGCTTAAAATGTTTTATGTGTAATTATCTTTGAAATTAATGTGGGCATCTTAACTTTGTTTAATTCGAGAAGAAGTCAATTACCTTCTAATGACCCAGCCTGTGTGGCAATTGAATCAATCTTGTTGTTTTTTTTTTACATTTTTAACAAGGATAGGATTCCCGTTTTTTGCACGTTTGTACTGCCTCCTTTTGAAAATAATGGAAAATATCCTGCTTTTTATAAGTCACACACTATTTGAAAACACCCTATACATTAAAAGTAAAATGACAATTTGGAGTTCTCCAAATGTGCCTATGGACTCTTCAATTCCAAGTTCCAAAACAGTCTCTGTCTTTTGTTACAGGTATCTGGCGTTCTGTTGACAATTCTTGTAGCAGCTCATGTGAACTCTTTCCCAGTGGATATAAACTCAGATAGTCTGTTAAATGAAGATGTACGAATACCCAAGTGAGTTCAATTTATATTCATCATTCCATAATAGGTCCTTAATCACGAAACTACTTCAGGCTTTGGCTAAATTCTCGTTGTTTGAGGGTACCAAATCCAAGGATCAGGTATTCCGGTGATATTTTGTTGAAAGTTCTCAATAGTAGGGAGACTTATACGGGACCATTTTACCTAATTTGCCGGCTTGGATCCAATTTTTGTGGCGCCTTTTTGGGAATTCTTATACATGATAGATACTTGAGTCTTTGAGTCAAAAAGCAAAACAATAGGAATGATTAAATCGGCTCAACGAAATAAAAATGCTCATTTGCATTCGAAAACTTGGTCAATTATTTATTTATTTCTTTAATATGGGAATGTCTTTTGAGACTTAATATTTTCTTTTATGGAGGAAAGATTTTTTTGAGTTTTAATTTTCGTCTATTGACTTTTTCACTTTAGAGAAATGAAATGAATTTCTCTAAAGTAAAAAAAATCAGTAGACAAAAATTAAATTAAAAAAAAAAATGTTTTTGATTATAGTCTATTTCTATAACAAACGTGCAATACAGAATTATTAATATTGTGTCATATGGACATCATATTATTTACGACATGTGTTTGAAGAAGCAAATAAATCAGAAATCAAATCAATGTTGATGCTTTTAGTAACTTCCATTTTGAAGAATTGATAAAAAATGTTCTTGTTTTGACGGATATTGCCGCCTCTACACAAGCGGTACTTTGGGAAAAAAGGATTTACAAATTTTGCCGCCCTGGGCAGGCGCTCTTATTGCCCCTGAAGAAAAATGGCTCTGCACCTATATGTTCAAGTCCCCTATAATAACAGCCATGTCCCTCTACAATCTACAACTGTATGCCAATGAACGGTGAACGGTTCCCTCTAGTGTCGGTAATTGCTGCATTTGTGTCTGAATTTCGCCAGCTTAAATGTAGTGTAAACGTTATAACATTTAAAAAATCAACAATTTCTTGTCATTTCGAGATCGGTTTGAATAAAAAAAATCTTCAAAAAAAAAAAAAACTTGGGCGTAATTAGACCCTAAATTTGACATACATACCAAATTTCAGATCTCTAACGCTTACCATTTTCAGACAGCAATACTGAAAACCGTTAAAAAGCGGCAAAAACCGTCAATGGTGTATTCGATTGCATCCAAAAGTTTCGGGGCGCAATTAGAAGCCAGATTGAACCTATATATCAAATCGGTCATCCAAATTCAAATCGGTCAACGCTACATGACAAAAGTGCTTATCACTTTGTACGGCGGACAAGCGGATTTTTTTATTCGATTTTTGGGTAAATTTGCTGTATGTGAATTAATTTTGAGGAGGCGTATTTTTTTTTTTTTTTCGTGACGATTCCAAAGCTTCATTTTTGAAAATAATAAACCAAAAGAATTTATAAATAAAGATATTTCTTTGTGTAATGATATCACAACTTTGGTGCACACTGCAGCATTCCTAATATCTTATGAATTTTCAAAGTAATTTGGATAATGTTTTTTTTTATTATTATTATTTATTTATTCATTGAAGTTATTAATTTAAATTTTTTTAGATGTATAATTTGTGAGATTTTTGAATTGTGATTTTTTTTTTGTTGAAAANGACAAAATAATTAGTATTTACCATTTCAGTACCATTTGAAGGTAATGAAGGTTGTTTTCGCATGTAATGAATAAGGAAAAATGCTCAAATTATTGGGAAACATTTTTTTCGCCCAAATTTTTACACAAAGGGATTACTTTTGTTTTTGCATGTATCAATTAATTTGCCCCATAAAACATGTGCCATTGTGACACCCTGTATATTACGGCTGGAGAAGTAGCGTCTTAGGATACGGACATAAAGAGACATTTTTAAGCGTCGAAGAAAACCATACTGATAAGAGGCACTCCAGAAACTATTCCTTCTATATTACTGATAAGTGGCACTCCAGAAACTATTCCTTCTATCTTACTGAATTCTCTTTCCATCAAAATAAACAATTCTATGCAAAGAACACAATACGAGTATTATCATGGACCTTTCCTATAGGGAATGTCTAAAGTTTACGTACCTTGCAAGAACCACATAAATCTAGGGATCTGTGGCGTTTTTGCTTTGATACTTTGGTAGTAAGTGAGGCTCATTATGTAGGTATCCAGAAGCGCACTTTTTTTTTGTCTAAATCCTTGTGCTCAGAAGCGCAAAATACAAGAGAAGAGAAGCGTACATATTTTTATCGTAGCAGATAATAAAAAAAAAGAGTAAACAAAGAGAAATTCTCTGAGATTTATAAATGTATTCATTTTGAAACAAAAAACAAGACAAACCTGTGTCCTTTTTGGATAACTTTTTGTGCACCTGTGGGGGGTCATTTGCGTTGTCGTCCTGCACCGATGAGGTATATTATTTTTTTTCGTCGTATATTCGTGAGCTAAACTCCTCTTTGGGGCTATGTAAGCCCCTGCACCTAAGCCTCTGGTGGGCTTTTTGTGCTTGGAGAGTAGCCTAATTCCCTAGCTAAGGTCTAAGATCCGCGCGAGCTTGATCAGCCTTTTGGCTAGTTGTTTTAATGGATGTCGAGCCTGGGTTGTAGCTATCCCATG
>CM022885.1:38638340-38651129 GCA_012654025.1 Pachypsylla venusta
TTTTTTTTTGATCGGTTACGGTAGACCTCACTAAGTTAACTTATTAATTACATTAAAAATTCCACCTTATTTTTAAATTCTTCATAAGAAAGAGCTAGGTCGAGGTGTTTCGACAGAGAGTTATATAGAGATTTTATTTTACTGACTGGAGTCTTGTTGGTAAGACTATATTTTGAACGGGGAATGTCGAAGTATCTACTGTTCCCTCGCACACGGAAGGCCGAGATATGGAGCCAAACTGTGAGAGAAGGAAAGGGCTATCATCCCTTCCATTCATTAATTTATGTAAGAACAGCAGGTACTGCAGTCCTTGTCTTTTTTCCAGTGTCTCTATTTGTAAGCTATCACACAGGTCTCTATATGAAATTCCGTGAGGGTAGAACCAGTTTTCCCTAAAGAAAAGTGACCTCACGAATTTCGCCTGTACATCTTCTATTTTTTTTATTAAATTTTTTTCCTCTGGTGACCAGATCACAGCGGCATACTCTAGTTTAGATCGCACATAGGTATTATAGAGAAGTAATATTGTCTCTGTCTCTTTAAAAATTTTTGCTTGTTTTGCCAGGCGCCTTAGAGGCACGACCATTCTGACTATTAGTATTTTCTAAATTTTATTTTACCCGTTCCCAGTTTCGAACCTGGAAACTCTGGAATGGCTGGCCATACCTTTGCAGAAAATGTCCTAAAATAAGGACTAAAGGGCCACCTAAAACTTTCTCGCTTTGAGTTGATATGTTGCCGCGACAAATTTTAAGATATCGGACCGTGACTGTCCGATTTCTGTGAATAAATTAGAAATTTGTTCGTAACTTGAAAACGGCTTGATATATTTTAGTTCTGATTATTTTCCTGGTGTCGTAGACCATGATTTTGGGGGGGGGGTCCATTCCCATAATTTTTTCGCTATCTGCTACCGTTTAGGCTGTGTTATAGTAACGGACAAACCCTCATACATAGGTACACACAAATTTCTAATTTATATATTAAGATTAAAACAAAACACATACCAGAAACAGGTGACCCGCATTCCTTCTAATTGACTAGACTGACGATGATTCGAATCCAGTTTCTTCATAAATAATTATAAATAGCTTTTCTGCTAAGTGTTTTGTTTTAATTTATTTTGTAAATAATAATAAATAATTTTTAACAATTATTAGGATGATATTTAAAGATTTAAACGGTCCGATGTCTTAAATTTTGTCGCGACAACATATCAACTCAAAGGGAATTTTTTTTTAATCCTGAACTTACGACATAATTTGGTTTAATTATGAAAAGCCGTTTCAGAGTTAGAAGTTCGAATCTGGGATCGCGTCATATAAATATTAGACAATACTAAAATGGTAAGAGATATCGAAAAATTAATGATATAAAACATAGGCTGAAACCCCAGAAAAATTATCAGATTTCAAAAGTCTCCAACCATTTTCGAGTTAAGGCCGATTTTTCGATATTTGTATGGGAATCATAGAAGACTATTATTAGCACGAGAACTGCCATTTAATGCGATAATCTGATGAACGTCCAATTAAGCGAGGATGTTCGTTGGAAGAATAGTCTGAGTGTTAACATTTTGGTTTATTATTTTCAATAATGAACCTTTGGAATCATCACGAAAAAAAGAAAATACCCCCCCCCCCCTCAAAATTTGATATTATACGTTTCAAGGTACGTAGAATCCAAAATCGAATAAAAAAAAAATCGTTTGTCCGCCGTACGGCGATGGACACTTTTGCCACTTAGCGTTGACCGATTTGGATGAAATTTGTTATATAGGTCCCATCTGGGCTCTAATTGTGCCCCGAAATGCAATCGAAAACACCCTTGGTGATTTTTGCCGCTTTTTAGCGGTTTTCAGTATTGCTGTCTAAAAGGAGAATAGTAAGAGCTAGAGATTTGAAATTCTGTATGTATGTCATATTTGAGGTCTCGGAAACATTTGGGTTCAATCAAATATACTGCTGGCGGTTTTCGTTAATCCTATCTAAAAAGAGAATGGTAAGAGTCAGAGACTTCAAATTTAATAGGTATGTCAAATTAAGGGTCTAACTACGCCCCAGATTTGGAATCGTCACGAAAACCCCCTCCTTCAATTTTTTTGGGGGGTGAGGCCAAAAAAGGTTTATTATTTTTTCATTCATTCAATAGTGGCATCATCGTATCCGATGGTGTAAATGTATGAGAGAGCAGCTCTAGATAAGTTGTAGTATACTGCTTACGTTTTTAATTGTTATCATACATCCGTACTTTGAGACTGATAATTAACATGGGCCCCCAGAACCATGACAATCACTGCAATATAATTACGTCTAAACAAAATATGTCCACAAACTGACATCACTTTGATGTTTGCCCATCGATACAGTATTCATGTCAAGCAGTTTTTCGTTGTTGTTGTTGTTGTTTGTTGCTTCCAGTTCTATAAATGGGTTGGAGGTGTCGAGGTAAGCTCTGGCAAGTGATAACACCTGGCCTGGCAATCTAATGAAAAGTTCTCTCTATGTTTAGTGTTCTTTCTTATATGTAAAACTAAATCAGTTACCCAACCCATATTATACACAATCCAGTAGATACTTACAATGAAATTTGAAATTTCTCCTGGCAATCTGCCTGAACTCTGATGCAAATGAAAACAAACAGAAATTTGGCTTCATATATTTCGATGTGATCTGAAACCAGTTTTGCTAGATTTTAGCACCTGAGAGATACTAACTGTCTGAACAGTGTTTATGTTTAGTATACGCATCTGTTCATAAGGTGATCAATCATAGCAGATAGTGAAATTTTATCCCCCATTTGAAAATCGAAACCAATAATATTAGAAATTTAATACCTCTTTTTTTGGTTTATTATTTTCAATAATGAACCTTTGGAATCGGCACGGGAAAAAAAATTACCCCCCCCCCCTCAAAATTTGATATTATACGTTTCAAGGTACGTAGAATCCAAAAATCGAATAAAAAAATATCCCTTTGTCCGCCTTACGCCTTGATGGGCACTTTTGCCACTTAGCGTTGACCCATTTGAAATTTGGTATATAGGTCCCATCTGGGCTCTAATTGTGCCCCCAAACTTTTGGGTGCAATCGAATACACCCTTGGCGATTGTTGCCGCTTTTTAGCGGTTTTCAGTATCGCTGTCTAAAAGGAGAATATTGAGAGCTAGAGATTTGAAATTTTGTATGTATATCATATTTGAGGTCTCAGCTAGATCCGAAACTTTTGGGTTCAATCGAATATAACGCTGGCGTTTTTTACCACTTTAAAGCGGTTTTCATTAATCCTGTCTAAAAAGAGAATGGTAAGGCCCAGATACTTCAAATTCGGAAATTTAGGGTCTAATTACGTCCCAGATTAACCCCCATGAAATATATTTGAAGTATCTGGGCCTTACCATGGAATCGGCACGATAACCCCCCAATTTTATGTAGTTACGTCATCAATTTGCTGTAATGAATACAATGTAAGTTAAATTGTTCAACCAAGGCCGTATCCAGGATTTTGGTCTACGGGGGGGCAGAATGAACAAAAATAAAGCCTCTACCGGGGCCCCAAAACCAAATTTCCTACAAAAATTGTCAAATATAATACATGTGTGACTGCACACACCAAATTTTATCAAAATCAGACAAATTTTTATGTTTTCTACAAAACATCAAAATATCCAATATAATTCTCGGGGGTGAATCAGTATACCAAATATTGTCAAAATGAGACATTTGTGGACCCCTGCCGGGGTTCTAAAACCGAGATTTCTATAAAACACCAAAAAATATCCATTAAATTGCACAGGTGACTGCATACCAAATTTAATCAAAATTGATTATGTGGTTTGTATTTTAGAGATTTGGTCTCAAAAAAAACCTGTTCGGAGACCTAGGGAAGATATCAAGAAAAAGAAAAATATGGGTCGGGCTTTTTGCCCATTGTTCGGACCAGCCGTTTGGCTCCCAGAGCTCTGCACACAATTTCGTACGCCGGTGGAACGTCGGACATATCGGTTTTTTGGATCCCATGGCTCCAAATATTTTCAAACTTTAAAAATGACCCAAAATAATGACACCATGGCCCAAAAGCAATATGAATGACATATTTGATCTCTATTTTGGGTTTCGGGTTCCCGTCAAACGTTTTTTAGTACAAATTTTCTGCATGATATAAAAAATACCACTAGAATGGGAACTATTTCAATAGTAAGTACGTTGCAGAAGCGGATACAGGGGGGCGGTAGGGGCGATTGCCCCCCCCCCCCCCTACTCACAAACATCACTATCAATCAGTCCCATCAAATCTATATTAACAGGCAAAGTCCCACTATATTTTACCACCTTCCCTAAAAGTGTCTCCTGATCTCTTTTCATTCCAGTACACCCTAAAATCATGTGCTCCAAATCAACTATCTTACCACACTCACAAACATCACTATCAATCAGTCCCATTCTCTTAAGATGTACAGGGTATCTTGCATGTCTTGATCTCAATCTTGTTCCTCTTCATATTTGCTGTGTACCATGGTTTAATTGCTAATACGGGATGCATGTCAATGAATCTTTTTCCAGCATGTTGGCTCGACGAACATACTAATGTACCGTATTGAACGACTTATCAAAATAAATATTATTTGATACCTCATTGTTGCTTTTTTAAATTTGCCAATAAATATCGACGATAAATGTGTCAGAACCTGGCCACAGTAAATAAGATTATTATGAAGAATTGTGAACTAGAAAACAAAACTTTCATTTTACACATTTGGTGTGAAATATTCATACTAAAAAATTACAGATTCAATTTCATTAATGAATATGGCTCATTGCGAAGTCTGTTAGTTAATAGCATTGAATATATATTGCCAGGAAGAAATGTAAGGCATCAGCTCTATACAAAAATCGTTCGACACTTTTTTTAAAATTAGGGTCTTAACACCTCTTTGGAATGGCGGACATTATTTTTTTTCCTCCATGGACCCATTTTTAAAAAAATTTTCGTTTATTTCTTACTTAAATATTATTTTTCCGTAGGCAATTGATGGTTTCTATCTAATTTTGGTGTTTTATAGTGTTTTCATTCTTTTAAAATGTTTAAATTTTCAAAAAATTTAAAATTTACCGCCATCAGGATCCCCTCTTTGTTAACATTTTTAATTAAAAATTTCAGTGCTGGGGTCGTGAAAAGATCTTTGGACTCTTCTCCGTGCGTCGCTCATTTATTTTGATCTTTGAGTTGAAATATTTTTATTGTTTCATTTCGACGCTTGCAAGCAAGAAGAACGTTTCGTTTAGCCAGCCAAATAATTATTATTAACGCTAGGTTGATGTTTTCTCCAAAAAATCTTTAGGATCCAGCACTGCAAATTCAAATTCTCAGCGCGAAAGCTAAGACCCTAATTCATTTCAAAAGTGTCTAGCGATTTCAACTCATGCATTCTTTCCTCGGAACATATATTCAATGGTTCATCTGGAAGCGAGTTACGGCCAAAAATGACGCTTTCTAGCAATTTTTGTGCAATTTTTTTTCACAGGAGAACCTAAGGGAGATAGTGAAATATGACCGAGACCCCTGCCCAAAACAATATATAAGAATCCCAAGAAAATTATTAAATTGGAAATTTTCCGATTTCTCCCCGATTTATATCCGATTTTCACAAAATATGAAGTGGCATTCCGGGATGAGCGATACAAAGGTGTACCGCAGTATAAAAACAATATCCTTGGGTAAAATAATTATTTTTCCAAATAGGAACTAATGCCATTACAGAACCAAATTTGAGAAGTTTTTATGTCAAAGTCTATGAATATCTGTATTTAATAAAAGCATCTTGCCGTGAAATTTGTGCTTTTGAGATGTCCATTGTCAATGGAATTTTTTTTTGAGGGTCATAAATGTTTAAAATTATTCGCACCTTCAATTAAACTGGACTCGGCCTTCAATCATAAATTGCCGAAGTTGTGGAAAGTACTGTTTTTACACCATCAGTTGAGCATCACCAGGTTCAGGAAATAATAAATGATCATCAATTGTGAATTGGGACACTTCAGCGTACGTTTTTAATAAATTCTAAATTCCGACCAGCTTGAGAAACTTCTATATTAAGCATAATTTTAATATTTTTCATTTTACCTAACCTGTTGCATGAATCGATCTGCTTTATCGAGGTCCTTTTTAGTATCGGAGACAGTTTGTTGCTGTCTTCCTATTTCATTCATTGCCATTTGAAACTTGGATTTATTTGAGGAAATCAGCGTTTCAATTGTTCAACATGGCATACTATTTCGATCAATTTTGATCATGTTTGAGTAAGATGCCTTTGAACTGATTCTGGCTCTGATTGGATAAAAATATTTTTTTTTACTTTTCATCTGTATGTCTCAGAAGTCCGGCCCAGTGCCCATAACTTCGGAACCGCTTGAAATTTTTGAATTTTGTTTGTTTCTAGGGATAGAAAAGGGCCCATGCCCATTCGAATGGTAATATCAGTATCCAGGTTAGAATTCCGGAAGTGACTTTATTTGACACAAAGAGTCAATTTCTCTGGAAATTTAAATGGAATGGTATAAATATTTTTTTGAACAATAAAAGAGTGAACAAAATAAGGAATATTACCATTTTTATTTTTTCAAAAAAATTATCAGGGGCGGAGCCAGAGGGGTTCACATCCAAAACTTGTTACACCCTGTATAACGGAAACCGAATTTAATTTTGATATAGAAATTCGTTAAGCGTGGCTCAAAAAAGGTTTTTCATCTACAGAAGTGATAAAAATAACAACTTCTATACAGGAGAGTAAACCAGGATAGTTTTTTTAAAGAAATATTTTACGTTTTCTTTTATATCTTTCAAACGGCTTGCATTAAAGGTTTCATTCAATTTTCATTTAAAATAAGACATAAGGAGGGATATTTTATTACCTCTAAAATCTCTTTTATTCCACTTGTAAAAACCCTTCCAAAAAAGGCCTTCGTTTTTGTACCTATAAGGAACCGTTTTAATCAATACTGTAGAGATCTATTTTGAAATGGATGCCTGCGTCTTTAAGAATACATTAGAAATGCATGAAATCATCAATGTTGGCTCTTTACAGCTCCACAATTGGATCTCTACTGTATTAACTTTGTTCCAAATTCAGTCAAATAGATCAAAGTCCATAATGATCCCACATGCTATAAACAAATTAAAGGCAGTATAGAAACAAATAAAATTGGCTCTCTGAAGAAGGGAGCTCTCTAGCGAAAACTGTAAGAGCTAACTCAATTCTGATCATACCATTGGACGCGCCTTGATATTTTACATTATACGGGACAAAAAAACGATTTTGAAAAATTTCCAGTTAGACTCCTTCTGAAATAAGGTGAAAAGATAGTTATATTTCTGTGGAATTTGTGCTATCAATATGTGCTATATTAGGATGTCCATTGTCTTTGGGATCATTATTTGGGGGTGAAAAATATTTACATTGATTTTTAAAATTATTTTGCACCATTCGTTGATCAGATCAACTGGACTCGGCCTTCAATCAACAACCCACGTTTTAGTTTGGAGCGTGTATTAGATTTTTTTTTTCTTCTTCTCATGAATGTCCCTACAAATGTATGGTGACTGCCCCATTAGATGAACGAAACCTGTTTTCTGCTTGATTCAGAAAATGTGATTGAACTGTGAGCTAGTAATGTTGTTGCATCTGCTGGCTGGCGCAGAGATATACCAGAAGGCAAAGTTTATTTGGAAACCTGTTTCAAATGTCAAGGGTAAAAATTGTTCGTATTTCCAATGAGAAGAAAACTCATCGATCAGCTCCAAGCAGGATAGTGAGTTGTCAGATACCTAATATTAAATTCTAACTAGTCGGTAGAGTAGACCTCCGGAGCAGACGGAATGGATCCACTGCAGAACCGGTTTAAGGCAGAAGCGAAGGATGCGGCTGCAGACGGCGCCAAAAGAGGAAAACTCATCGATCAGCTCCAAGCAGGATAGTGAGTTGTCAGATACCTAATATTAAATTCTAACTAGTCGGTAGGGTAGACCTCCAGAGCAGACGGAGTGGATCCACTGCGGACTGGTTTAAGGCAGAAGCGAAGGATGCGGCTACAGGCGGCGCCGAAAGAGGTAAAAAAATAATATTAAATACGGTGGTAACAAAAAAACGTAATACAATATCATTGGTCAAAAATTTCAAACAAAACAAAGAAAAGACATCTTATAAGGTACCTAAGAAATAGAGAATGTCCCTCATTCAAAGCAGCAGCATAGAGCTTCTATACCGATATTTTTTTTCAAACCTTTAGGCTATGTTCAGATGATCGCGCGGTACTGCGCGGGAGGAGCATTCACATGGCAACGTATGTACGCGCGGAAGTCTGGCATCAAAATATCTACTTGGCTACTTTATTTCGCCTCAAACCGCGTAATAAACTGAACAATTTGTAAAACTAGTACCGCGCGGTACAAGATTTTCCGCTCAGAACAATACCACAAAACCCCGCGGTCATGCAGACAATATGCACTATTTAGATAGATCTTGTGCCGCGCTGTTCGTCGTACGCGCGGTCATTTGAACATAGCCTTATATCGATATTCAAATATCTAATATCGATATCCCTAGTCAAGTGTCAAGTACAGCTTGAGCATGGGAAAAAACAAAGGAAAACAGTTCGGGCACACATCACTCGGTGAAATAATTATTTTGTTGTAAGGTAATACATGTTGATATGAGGGGCGCCAGGACTAGAAAATGTCCAGTACCGGTCCTGATGCACTGTAATGTTACTGTTCTACAGGGTGTCCCAAAGAACATGTAATCCATACAGGATGTATGCATTACAAACAGAAACACTTGGCCAGTTTGTGAAAAGTTAGAAAGTATTTTGCGATTCTCCTCAGAAAAAACTGACCAAGTGTAAAGTCAGTATTGCTTTAAGACAATTGAGACAAAAAAAGTGCTATAATATATTTAAGGGTGGGGTGAACAGCAGTACGAATAAAGTTGGCCTCAATAAAATACAAGTTGTCCATAAAGTCTCACCCCACCCCCCGTATCTCGAGAATAGCTGAAAATATAAGAAAACGCCCAAAACACGTATCCCTTTGATTTTAGGGGGATTCATTTTAGACTAAAAAATGTTTGGCCTCGGCCAGCCGTTGGGCACCGACTGACTTAAAAATCTTAAATGAGAAGGTATATCAAGTGACACCTTGTTTTAAAGGTCTCGTTAATACGAGTTCATTACAGAAAACCAGAGCTCTCTAGGATCTACCGTTCACAAATTACAGGGTGGAAAATGTGACCCATCCCCTTTGCGGCCGCACCGAAAAGGTAAAAATGCCTAAAAATAATTTTTTATGATCCCAAATATGTAATTTAATAAAAAAGATGGTTGTCCCGCCCACTTTGACCGCGGAAATCGAGCCTTCTTAGACCAAACCTATCCAGCTGTTTTGATAATTTTGGTGTAAGAAAGCTCGAACTCTGCGGTCAAAGTGGGCGGGACAACCATCTTGTTTGAACACTATTTTTTACTCTCTTTTTTTAAAATCAAAGGGGTGCGTGTTTTTGCGTTTTCTTATATTTTCAGCCATTCTCGAGATACGGGGGGTGGGGTGAGACTTTATGGACACTGTATATCACTACGTTCATGGGCGGAAATTTTTTACTGAGTTGTTGGAACTTGGCCTTTTTTCAATGATAAATTTTTGTAAGATCTTTGTATACATCGATAAATTTCGAACTTCTATTAGGTTCATAAAATTGAAGTCACTTTTGCCACTTAGCGTTAAAAAAATATTATAGAACCCAATATAGTGACGAAAAACTTTGGCGCGCAATCAGTCCCACATATTACATCAATAGGAATTACATGTTGCATAGGAATTACATATTAAATCAATAGGAATTAATATTAAATCAATAGGAATTATATGTTACATCAATAGGAATGACATATTACATCAACAGGAATTATATATTACATCAATAGAAATTACATGTTACATCAATAGCAATGACATATTATTTTATGAACCTAATAGAAAAACCAGGCTGGTTTTTCCTACAAACAACTTGTTAGTTTATTCCCATCACCAATATTATATTATCATGCGATCTGAATAATATTTTGATCTACGTTGCTCAATTCCATGGATTTGGAAACGTTATTGAACTCGGCTTGAAGTTACAATTTGTATTTTACCGCACCAGATCAATTAGAGAGTGCTAATGGTCCCCGTTATAGACGTGAACTCTGATAATGCCTTAAAACAACATTGAAAAGCTCTGTCCATGAGAAATATGGGTTTATTATTTGACTGACAAAAAAAAAAAAATCACCCTCCCAAAATTTGATGTTTTACGTTTCAAGGTACGTGGAATCTAAAAATCGAATAAAAAAAAATCCGTTCGTTTTCCGTCCCAAACCCTGTGCCCTGTACACCGCAAACCGTTCTCCGTCCCGAACCCTGTGTCCTGTACACCGCAAACCGTTCGCCGTCCCGAACCCTGTGTCCTGTACACCGCAAACCGTTCGCCGTCCCGAACCCTTTACCCTGTACACCACAGACCGTCCGCCGTGAACGTCACTTTTGCCACTTAGCGTTAAAAAAATATTATAGAACCCAATATAGTGACGAAAAACTTTGGCGCACAATCAGTCCCACATATTACATCAATAGGAATTACATGTTGCATAGGAATTACATATTAAATCAATAGGAATTAATATTAAATCAATAGGAATTATATGTTACATCAATAGGAATGACATATTACATCAACAGGAATTATATATTACATCAATAGAAATTACATGTTACATCAATAGCAATGACATATTATACATCAATAGGAAATAATATTACATCAACAGGAATTACACATTACATCAATAGGAATTAATATTACATCAATAAGAATTACATATTACATCAATAAGAATTACATATTACATCAATAGGAATTACATATTACATCAATAGGAATTACATGTTACATCAATAGGAATTACATATTACATCAAAACTGGTCAACGCCCATTTGCAAAAGTACCGTTTTGCGGACAAGCGGATTTTTTCTTCCATTCTTGGATTCTATGTATCTTGGAAACGTAAAATATATNTGGGGGGGGGGTATTTTCCAAAGGTATATAATTAAAAATCTCGTTCTTTTATACCTATTTAAAAAATCTAAGACATCTCCGGTTTATCACGGGTCACCCGGTAAACTGTTCAAAGATCTATTTCTAGCATTGGTTATCAAACACTTTCGCGAGCTAGCTCGAAAAAATATTTTTATTTTTCAGCATTACATTGTGGGTTTGTTAATACTCGCCCATAATCATCCACTGGACTACTGTATCAGAATCATACACTGGACTACTGTATCAGAATCATATACTGGACTACTGTATCAGAATCATACACTGGACTACTGTATCAGAATCATCCACTGGACTACTGTATCAGAATCATCCACTGGACTACGGTATCAGAATCATCCACTGGACTACTGTATCAGAATCATACACTGAACTACTGTATCAGAATCATACACTGGACTAATGTATCAGAATCATACACTGAACTACTGTATCAGAATCATACACTGGACTACGGTATCAGAATCATCCACTGGACTACTGTATCAGAATCATACACTGAACTACTGTATCAGAATCATACACTGAACTACTGTATCAGAATCATCCACTGGACTACTGTATCAGAATCATACACTGGACTACTGTATCAGAATCATACACTGGACTACTGTATCAGAATCATCCACTGAACTAATGTATCAGAATCATACACTGGACTACTGTATCAGAATCATACACTGGACTACTGTATCAGAGCCGATTTCACCTTAGCCAGGAGTATCGCCAAAAAACCGGTCCATAGCAAAGCAGTCAGATCGAATACATAAAAAACGCCTGGAAAATAATATCTAAATAGATTGAAATCATTTTTAAAATTTGTTTGTAAATGAAGGCGTTTTTTGAGTATACGTTTTGTATGTAGAGGTGGGTATGGTATGTATGTGCTTTTTTATCTTTTGATCTTTTATCTCTTCTAACATTTAAATACTTATATTAGACTTTAGCGGGTTTGTCCGTGCTTCGCTACGGGCTCTAGCTTGGCGCCTGAGAGGCATGGCCGTTCCCGTACTAATAGAATTTTATGATTTCCCTTAAAAGAATTGGAAAAACGGCCGTAACTCGAAAACGGATGGGTAGTTTTTTGCAAACTATGTCCTAAATTAAGGTTTAAAAGGCGATCTAAAACTTTCTCGCTATGAGTTGATATGTTGTAGCGACAAAATTTAACCTTGACCGGCTAAATTCAGTGAAAAATCGGCCGTAACTCGAAAACGGTTTGACATTTTTCTAGGGTTTCAGCCTATGGTTTCGGAGGGGTCCATTCTCATCAATTTTTTAATATCTCTTGCCGTTTTGGCTAAACAATTAGTGATTCACACAGACATATATATACATTTATCGCTACTTTGAGTTTTATTATCATAGATAACAAGGTATCATAGAAAAATATTAATTTTTAAAAGAATCTTACGAAAAAAAACCCCTCAAAAATTGATAGCTACCTACAGGGGTGGATTTAAGGCTATTAAGGCTGTATCTTGGGGGAGGGGGGCTGGCCTGGTAGAATTAACCCTAGCATTGCCAAGGGGGGGGGTACAAATTACCCGCGTTTTAGCAAAAAGCTTATAGTAATCAATTTATGATACTTATTTTAATGAGACCTTTAATAATTGTCACAAACAATATTTTCCATCATAGTA
>CM022885.1:38651421-38664343 GCA_012654025.1 Pachypsylla venusta
GAGAAAGGGTGAAGTGAAAGAAGAAGATGTCGTGTTCTACCTCCCCCAAGGTTTGTGTCAACGGTCTTCTGGTTCATCCTGTAGTAGATACAACTCGCTTGAGGAGACTATTTCCAATAAATTGAGAAAGGGTGAAGTGAAAGAAGAAGATGTCGTGTTCTACCTCCCCCAAGGTTTGTGTCAACGGTCTTCTGGTTCATCCTGTAGTAGATACAACTCGCTTGAGGAGACTATTTCCAATAAATTGAGAAAGGGTGAAGTGAAAGAAGAAGATGTCGTGTTCTACCTCCCCCAAGGTTTGTGTCAACGGTCTTCTGGTTCATCCTGTAGTAGATACAACTCTGCGCTTGAGGAGACTATTTCCAATAAATTGAGAAAGGGTGAAGTGAAAGAAGAAGATGTCGTGTTCTACCTCCCCAAGGTTTGTGTCAACGGTCTTCTGGTTCATCCTGTAGTAGATACAACTCGCTTGAGGAGACTATTTCCAATAAATCCTTGCTTGTTAATTACACCAGCATGAATGACCAGCACAAATACGGGGTGTCACAATAAAATGACTCATTATCAAACTTTCTTATGTTGATATTGCTGCCTCGGTAGCTCAGTAGTTAAGCGCTCGCCTGATAAACAGAAGGACGTGAGTTGAATTCCCAGCAGAGGCATGTTATTTTCCTTATATACATTTTAATCTCCCCAAAAATACCACTGCGTGCTATAAAAATTCCCCGCCAAGTCATCACCCCAAAAAAGATATGAAATCTATTTGGGGCCCAAAATATACACTCTTCCGTTCTTCGAAATACCTAATGACTTTAAATTCCGACCCCACCCCAAACGATTTCAAAATTTTAGTCTGATTTCCTCACTCTCTTCACCAACACGCAGTCTTGGTGGGGTACCTCTCATCATTATTAAACGTAACGAATTTATGAACCTCTAAAGTAGAACAGAGTAGTCCCTATCTCCTAGCGGTTAAACGAACCGATCATTTTTATCCTGAGGTGTGTAGTTTTTCCTCTGGAAGTAGCTGAAATCGGCAATGTGAGCTGTGGCGTATAATATACTCTTGGTAGCTACCGCTTTTTTTGACTTGGCGGGGCGGAGCGCTGCCGCGCTCCTTAATATTTGACCACATGAAAATAGAACTCCAAGGGTCTATTATTCTTTTGGAAGATGAGTAAAAAAATTAAAGAGATTATTAGTGCAGGAGGCTTTTGTGAAAAGGCCGTTGGGACAAAAAAAGAAATTGTCGGTATTAAAACAGAACATTTTTAGAAGCTATGATTTTTTCATTCCTGCTTAGCTTAGATTAAGGACCCCTGTGTTTATAAATTGTTATCTTCAATAAAATATAAAAATACTAAAAAAAAAAAAAACTTTGACGATTCTGCATCGGATAGGTCATTCAAGAGCTATCTTTCACGAACAAACAAACTGACATTGAAAGAAAAATTGTGACGTTAAAACTAGACCTCACTTGGTTCCGTTTAAAACATGAGTTAGTTCGTACAATAGTACAAATTATAAAACATTATCATCAAACAGAGCAGAGTTATGAGGGAGGTAGAAATCATGTCAAAATGTTTGTATGAAATAAGCCATTGCACATGGAAGAGGTCGGGATCATTAACATCTTGTCCGGGCGTCCTCAGAGTGGCAGAATATTATGCTACCGAAAAGGGCCGGATTAACAATAGTAGCACTTGTAGCACGTGCTACGGGCCCCGCGCTATAGAAGGCCCGGGGTTTTGACAATATACACTAAGATATTTCGACATTTCTGGGTTAACAATTGAAAAAACATATCACCTTGACGGGGCAGATTTAAATCTCCCAACTCTTCAAAGTATGTAGTAAATTCTAATTTAGGAAAGTACAAGTAGGTACCTACTACCTAGGAACTTAATAAAGAAACGAGTATTGCAACATAAGCAAATTGGTTAGTGTAGGTACACTAGGTACCCCCTTACTATCCCTTTGAAATTTAATAGTTTTAGCTTGTTATTTAATTTAGCATGAGCGGTAACCATGTTTTATCGATGTTGGTTTACTCAAAATTTAATTTCACTTTTCTCTACCAACTGTAGGTACTAGACCAAAAGGCCAAATGATAATCCATTTTTGTAATGGCTCCAAAAAGTAGACTACTTAGGCGGCGCTGGGGTTGGGGTTGGAGGGGGCCCCGCTTTGTGAAAGTGCTACGGGCCCCGCGGAAGTTTAATCCGGCCCTGCTACCGAACCCTTCCACCTGGATCATCAGTCCTGGTGTCTCAGAAATGAATTGATGTATGCGAACTGAATGGTTTCCTGCTGCCTTCCCTATCTTCTCTGATATGAATATATTTCATCCCGATTTTGCAAAATGAAATTTAGAAATATTCAGAACGAAGCTTACATTATATTTTAACACCAGTCGCTGAGGTGGACTCGGGTCGTGAGGAGGTCACCCCTAAATATCTTCGAGTAATATATTGTATTTGGATAGGGGGACTTGAAAGGAATACTTCCAAGGCCTCCAAGTCAATGCCAGTCGTAAAAGGTGACTAAAGGAAGCGTCGGAAACGATATCTTTTCCATTACCCATGCAGAAAGCAAGGAGAAGCTACTGCATTATACGTAAGGATTCTCAAGTATCAACAACTCATGGCGGGTTGTTGCAAACTACGTGGGGTTGGTTAACATATGATGATGAATATCTTGAATAATTCAACTTCGCTAAAGAAGAGCCGGAGAAGAATCTCTTCTATAGTTCACCTTCTCTAAAGAAGAATCTCTTCTATTTGTTCGGTGCCTACTCTCTTTAGCTGTAACCCTTTCTTGGCTCGGTGACCCTAGATTGCTCCTCACAGTATCAATTGAAACTGCGTAGAAACTCGCTTTTTGCGGATGACCTCTCATCTTTGATTTGAAGCAGAGTTTTTTTAAGGCTGGATGTCCTTCCTAATATCCGTAAGGATTCTCAAGAATCAATAACTCATGGCGGGTTGTTGCAAACCACGTGGGGTTGGTTAACATATGATGATGAATATCTTGAATAGTTCACCTTCGCTAAAGAAGAGCCGGAGAAGAATCTCTTCTATAGTTCACCTTCTCTAAAGAATAATCTCTTCTATAGTTCACCTTCACTAAAGAAGAATCTCTTCTATAGTTCACCTTCTCTAAAGAAGAATCTCTTCTATAGTTCACCTTCTCTAAAGAAGAATCTGTTCTATAGTTCACCTTCTCTAAAGAAGAATCTCTTCTATAGTTCACCTTCTCTAAAGAAGAATCTCTTCTATTTGTTCGGTGCCTACTCTCTTTAGCTGTAACCCTTTCTTGGCTCGGTGACCCTAGATTGCTCCTCACAGTATCAATTGAAACTGCGTAGAAACTCGCTTTTTGCGGATGACCTCTCATCTTTGATTTGAAGCAGAGTTTTTTTAAGGCTGGATGTCCTTCCTAACACCAAACATTCTGTATTTACACGGGCTTAGGACCGTCACCTAATGAAGCTGGTTTTCTCCCCTCGTTGGTTACATTTAAACATAATTTAATCTGTAGTAGACTTAATTTAGAGTTTTTTAAAGGCTGGATGCCCTTCCTAACACCAAACATTCTATATTTACACGGGCTTAGGACCGTCACCTAATGAAGCTGGTTTTCTCCCCTCGTTGGTTACATTTTAACATAATTTAATCTGTAGTAGACTTAATTTAGAGTTTTTTAAAGGCTGGATGCCCTTCCTAACACCAAACATTCTATATTTACACGGGCTTAGGACCGTCACCTAATGAAGCTGGCTTGCTCCCCTCGGTGTCTATATTGATAAATGAATAATGATTGACCAGGGTTAATTATTGAAAAGGGTTAATAATAGTTGGCAAAGGACATTGTTATTGAACTTCTCATGAGGAAATGTGACACATAACCTTGCTGTACGGGCTTAGGACCGTCACCTAATGAAGCTGGCTTGCTCCCCTCGGTGTCTATATTGATAAATGAATAATGATTGACCAGGGTTAATTATTGAAAAGGGTTAATAATAGTTGGCAAAGGACATTGTTATTGAACTTCTCATGAGGAAATGTGACACATAACCTTGCTGTACGAGGAAGTATTTGAACGTCAAGGTAACAGTTCCTCGGCCATTGTATGCGTCGAGTTAACTCGTATACGCGACCGCGACCCTCGTATGTTACAGAATACGATAATAAAATAATTGGGGCTTTCAATCAGGCGGAATTTACAAATAAAATGTAATTTCTTGCAATTCATTTATGACTCGCTAAATTTCAATGAGGAAAAACTTGAGGGTGATATACACACAGAAAGCAACTCTGTAACGAGGAAAAATAAATCATTCTTGAGATTGTAAGAAGTTATTGAGGGTGATATACACACAGAAAGCAACTCTGTAATGAGGAAAAGTAAATCATTTTTGAGATTGTAAGAAGTTACTTGAGGGTGACATATACACAGAAAGCAACTCTGTAATATCATTGTGTCAGTGATTGTCCTTGAGTCTGGGGGCCTATGTCAAGTATCAGTCTCCAAGAACAGATGTATGATGATAATTAAAATCTTTAGCAGTAGACTAAAACTAATCTGAAGCTGTTGTTTCATACAGCTGGCTACCTTCGGACACGATGATGTCATTATTGCATGAAGGACTATATGTAAAACAAATGTGGTATCACATTTTTGTGGGCATCATAGCATTACAAGGTATTTTCTAACAATCACTTCAATACACCAAGCTATACCTAGAACAATAACCTCAGAATGCTACGGAACAATTAAAAACTTTTTTTTTTATTTGTCTTATAGCAATTTGATGCTCTCTTATGTTGGGGAAATTTTGGTATGGGAAGCTGGTTTTCCTATGGAGAGGTTGTTCCCTGTCTAGCCATTCACTATAAATTGCTTTTTTAAGATAGACCTCAAACTGATTAACACAAACTATAATAGAAATAAACAAAAAAAAAATGTAAATTTCTTTGTGTTATTATGTCACAATTTTAGTGAGCATCATAGCAGAGCCGTAGCTAGGGTGAGGCGGCTGAGACACTCGCCTCGGGCGCCGCCAGAGAGGGGGGGCGCCAAAACTTTTTGAAAGATAATTTTGTTGCAATTTTTTCAAGATTCCGAGGATTTGTCGATATAAGATCAACTATGAGTCAGGAAAGATTGACAAATTTGGAAATTCTGTCTATTGAATACGAGGTCGCGAAAGAAATTGCCTTTGACGATGTCATTGATGAGTTTGCAGTCATAAAATCTCGACGAATGACATTATAACTTTGACAATTGCTTTGGAAGATTCAAACAAATCGATATGGAAGATTTTTGATTTTGTATTTGTAGGTTTCATTAAGAATAAGGGCATGTTTGTTTTAAAACGTTTTGAATAATTAACAGTACCGGATTACCATAAGGCACTTTTGGCAAATCCCAAGGGCCCCGCGCTTTAAGAGGCCCCCCGCTTTGGGCAACTTACACTAGGTATTATGAGATTATTTATTAATTAATATGAGCTTTTTTTGACGGGGTGGGGGGGCTAATTTCAGAATTTTCCTCGGGAAAATTCGCTAGGCTAAAGTTCGCTACGGCTCTGCATATCCAATATCACTAAGTCTAAGCTACACTTTAACAATGTCCTTATAATGCTACCACTTGTCGCTATTACCATAGCTACTCAATTGTCCTCAGGAGGCTGAGTTACCCCCAAACACAACCAAGTAGAAATTAAAAAAAAAAAAAACTTTATCAAATGCTTACTGCTGGAGTAAAGGGACTTGTTAGTCTCATTCGAGCAGTATAAATAAGCAGTATTATTATATTTAGAGTGTCAATAATCTTCAAAACTTTTGGGTGCAATCAAATTTAACGCTTGCGATTTTATCGCTATTTAGCGGTTTTTTTAATCCTGTCTTTTTAGAGAATGGTAAGAACTAGAGACTTGAAATTTGGTGCGTATTTCATATTTGGAGTGTCAGTAATATTCAAACTTTTGGGTGCAATCAAATTTAACGCTGGCGATTTTATCGCTTTTTAGCGATTTTTATTAATTCTGTCTTTTTACAGAATGGTATAAGTATATCACATTTAAGGTCTAATTTTTTTTTTTTTTTTCAGCTAGTAAAATAATAAACCGATGTGTCACATTGGCAGAGTTTTTTTGTTTTGTCTATTGACAAATGTGAAAATGTGTCGAGATAGATGATCGAATTTTTTTTTTTTTTGACGTAACGTTTTATTTGTCGTAAACAGATTTTGTAATNTTTTTGACATGACGTTTTATTTGTCGTAAACAGATTTCGTAATGGTAACAATCAATTCAAATAGACAGATTTCGTAATGGTAACAATCAATTCATATAGACAGATTTCGTAATCGTAACAATCAATTCAAATAGACAGATTTCGCAATGGTAACAATCAATTCAAATAGACAGACTTCGTAATGGTAACAATCAATTCAAATAGACAGATTTCGTAATGGTAACAATCAATTCAAATAGACAGATTTCGTAATGGTAACAATCAATTCAAATAGACAGATTTCGTAATGGTAACAATCAATTCAAATAGACAGATTTCGTAATGGTAACAATCAATTCAAATAGACAGATTTCGTAATGGTAACAATCAATTCAAATAGACAGATTTCGTAATGGTAACAATCAATTCAAATAGACAGATTTCGTAATGGTAACAATCAATTCAAATAGACAGATTTCGTAATGGTAACAATCAATTCAAATAGACAGATTTCGTAATGGTAACAATCAATTCAAATAGACAGATTTCGTAATGGTAACAATCAATTCAAATAGACAGATTTCGTAATGGTAACAATCAATTCAAATAGACAGATTTCGTAATGGTAACAATCAATTCAAATAGACAGATTTCGTAATGGTAACAATCAATTCAAATAGACAGATTTCGTAATGGTANCAGCGCTCTAGGTATACGGGAAGTGCCTGAAACTTTTGATGATGAGTGAGTCAATCAGTCAGTCAGTCAGTGAGTATCCGTAGTCAGTAAAAGTGCAAACTTTGAAATTACCTATCTCCTGTCCGGATTAACGTTAACTTTTGAAGTTTATCATGTAGGTTTGTACTATACTACGGAATGTATGTTCAAAATTTTAATGACCTATCCTCTGTAGAACCGGATATCTGATGGTGTGAAAAACCTGGTGAATTGCTTCGTGTAAAGATACACTCGCGCTTTCCGGAACTTGGCCTGGCGCACTGCCGTGCGCTCAGATTCAAATGCACTCGCCCCGTATTTGCCACACGACAAAAAATAGCTTTCGGATATCTGTTTTCATGTGTCTTTCGGCCCTCCCCCCTCCTTTTTTTGGGCCCTTCGGCTCCCCCTCCTTTGAATTCTCCTCATCAGTTATGAAACGGCGTACAAGAAAGTCGTGTGATGTTCACACCAGATTTGCTTCTCCTTTTTGTCTCGCACGTCTGAGCTGCTGTATTCACATTGCTCGAGTAAGTTTCTGTTCTCATTCAGCTAAATCATATTAAGGAGTGCCCAAACATTGTAATTCATTTGAACGTTTAGTAATTTTAAAGTGATGGACGTTTTTTGTTTTCACGTTAAAAATCCGACACAAAAATCCGATAAAAAAAGTCACGTTTAAAACAACATCACGTTAAAAAAAAATCTGATTTGAACATCACACGAGTTTTCTTATCTATATAAAAAAAAAGTATTTGTACTTAATTGGGCTGAATTTTTTGATATCGAGTGTTCAATTCCAAAATACGTTTTGAGATCCCCAGGGTCCATATTTCGAGTATCAGGATTCAAGACTGCCAAAAAGAGGCAAAAAACCGCGAACGGTACATTCGACTTTAATTAAATATTTAGCGTCCAAAACATACAATTGATATAGGTACTAGCAAAAGTACTTTCCTTTTCAGCAGGATTTGCGAAAACCGATAAAAAGCGGCATAAACCGCTAACGACAGATTCGAATTCAACCAAAAGTAACTATATGCATTCCCTGTAGAAAATTGATATCAACAGGCACCAAATTTCGATAAAAGGTGGAAAAAAATGACCATCGGTAGTTTGGATTTTAACCAAATGTGTCTTCGACTCTTTGAGAATGCATGCATAAAATTATAACATAAAGGCACGAATTTATTAGCAACAGCTCTTACCGTTCTCGATTTAGGTAGAAGGTAGAACCGCAAAAAGCGGCTTACATTTTACGTTTGAGAATCATAAGACTTTTGAAATAAGTGTATTTGCGCATTCAATGCATGAAATTGAATGAATAGGAGAAAAGGTATCAAATTTATATTCTAGCTCTTATCGTTCACCTTTTAAGCAGGATATGTCAGAACTAAGAGAAGCGACATAAAACCTTTAAAAAGCGGCAAAACAATATAATCAATTTCAATCAAAAGTCTCCAACGCTTATCGTTTTTGAGATATCTTGTTCACAGACCGACAGACACACACACGAACCAATGGCTGAAACTCGAGATTTGGGCTCTGGGAACCTCAAAACATGTTTTGGCATAGAAAATGTGACATCGTAAGTAAATTTCAGCCCATTACAATACTTTCCTTTTTATAGGATAAGGAAAGTAAAAACCTCCGTCACGGTAAAAAAAAAACAGAAGTGTGAGAATTCTTTTTGGCCAAACCAAATAAGGTCTAGGTTAAAATTTACGATTTTTCTTTAATTTGTCTGTTTGTCTTTTTGCCTCGGTAGCATAGTGGTTAAGTGCTCGTCTGGTAAACAGAAGGGTGTGGGTTCTATACCAAACTGTGGCCTGTGACACGATTTTTCGTCATTACTTTAAGTATTTGACCACATAAAAATAGAGCTTTGAGGGTAAGGTGGTAGAAAATGCCTCACCTAGAGGTAATCTTCCACTCAAGGGTCTATTTTCTTTTTTTTTTATATTCATTTTAGATACTTATAACGCAATTGTATAGAGTGTAATTCTATGAAGACAGGGTGTTTCAGAAGGTTAAGCAAATTAGCTAGGACCACCCAAAGTTGGCACTTAAAAGTCGAAAAATAATAATTAAAAATCGAATTATTTTGCGATTGACTTCATTTTTTGCATGACATCTCCGATTGTTATCATGCTTCTTTGGTGAATATGTGGCACTTTTCCCCCGATCAGGGGCGGAGTTATGGGGGGTCATGAATTGAAAATGCCTAAAACTTTGTGATGCGATTTTTTTTGGTGTTTTAAGGTATGGCATGTCTTCTGAAATTTGTTTTGCTACAAAAAAGACCGGAATAGCTCTTGTCTAAAACCAACCGTTGACCTTTTAAAATCATAAAAATTGAGCGTAGGACGATTCTAACAGGAGGGGTATTCCATACCCTCCGGAAGTATTATTCTTAAGTGCTGCACCGCCCCCCTAAGATATAACCTTAAATTCGCCCCTGGCCCTAGATACCTTGAGGTCCATTTCCGTATAGGGGTTTATTAAGCAAAGTGGCCTTTATTTGAGATCTACTATACGTGGTTTCTTTTTTTGCATAACATTTTGAAACACCCTGTATAATGAAAGGACATACCAAATTTCATCAAAATGGTATCAAGGCGTTCTAAATTGGATATCGTAGTACAAAAAGACAAACAAACAAAACGTGCAGTTAATACTAAACCTTTCAATCTTGTAAGCTAATTTCAAATTATTAAAGCTCTCTAAAATAATTTTCTTCACTTTCCCATCACACGTGTCCTTGATTCTAATTTCAAATTATTAAAGCTCTCTAAAATAACTTTCTCCACTTTCCCATCACACGTGCCCTTGATTCTAATTTCAAATTATTAAAGCTCTCTAAAATAATTTTCTTCACTTTCCCATCACACGTGTCCTTGATTCTAATTTCAAATTATTAAAGCTCTCTATAATAACTTTCTTCACTTTCCCATCACACGTGCCCTTGATTCTAATTTCAAATTATTAAAGCTCTCTAAAATAATTGTCTTCACTTTCCCATTATTATTCGACAGAAATCGTTAATCGAATCGAAAAAATCTAAATTACGGAATAAATAATAAGATTGATCAATTTTTCGAATGCAAATGAGTATATTTACTTCGATGAATCGATTTAATCTTTCCTACTATTTTGCTGCTTGAGGACTCAATTATCTATACATACAAAGTTATTCCCAAAAAAGCGCCACAAAAAAGAGGCACAAAATAAACCATTCGCTCGGCCTAAGGTGGTCCACCTTGCCTGACAGAGGTTTCCCATTGCTGGAAGTGTTTCTGTCAAGCCAAAGATAATAAACCATTTGCTCGGCCTCAGGTGGTCCACCTTGCCTGACAGAGGTTTCCCATTGCTGGAAGTGTTTCTGTCAAACCAGAGATAATAAACCATTTGCTCGGCCTAAGTTGGTCCACCTTGCCTGACAGAGGTTTCCCATTGCTGGAAGTGTTTCTGTCAAGCCAAAGATAATAAACCATTCGCTCGGCCTAAGTTGGTCCACCTTGCCTGACAGAGGTTTCCCATTGCTGAAAGTGTTTCTGTCAAGCCAAAGATAATAAACCATTTGCTCGGCCTCAGGTGGTCCACCTTGCCTGACAGAGGTTTCCCATTGCTGGAAGTGTTTCTGTCAAACCAGAGATAATAAACCATTTGCTCGGCCTAAGTTGGTCCACCTTGCCTGACAGAGGTTTCCCATTGCTGGAAGTGTTTCTATTAGGGAAGTCTGTGACAATGACAATATATCACATGCAAAGAAAACTAATTTGCGCGTGATATGTTGTAATTGAATTAACACATGACATGACATGGCACGTGTGTAAGACCTGATCGTGGCGCTATATTTTCCTAAATGTTTAATAGGATGGATCGAAAAAATATCGTTTTTCCAATTCGAAATCGCAATAGAAATATTACTTGTAATTTCGTACTTCTTATTGGTAGAAAAATAACCTACAAAAAATGCACTAGAAATATTAACTTTTAGTGAAATGTTAATATTCTTGTACTTTATATTGGTAGACAAATAACCTATAGAAAATACACTAGTAATATTAACTTGTAGTGAAATGTTAATATTTAAATCTTTGAATAACATGATTAGGATTTTGGGCCTTATACCCTGATAACTCTGGAACACTTACTTCGATTCTTAGTCTGAGAAGNCACTTAGTTCGATTCTTAGTCCGACAAGCTTGTTATGATCATTCATTAGGTTTTTGGGCCTTATTCGACCACTTAGTGTCCTAAGTAGCCAGTAAGGCAGACCCACATTTCACAGAACTAAGAGTTGACCGAATAAAGTGAAGGTCTATTATTAATACCACAATTTTGTATGTCTGTTTTCCATTTTATACCACACTAACTCTTTTTTTCATGGATTTTGGGCCCTATGGCCACGCCCAACACACACAAGAAAACCTTACCTATAGGTAAAAGGAAATTTTCTATTTAAAGTCAACCTGGAGTCATTGAATTTTTTTGCAGAACTATTATTCGTTTATTATTTTCAATAACGAAACCATTAAAATTTGATATTCTATGTTTCAAGATACGTGGAATCCAAAAATCGAATAAAAACCCCCTTTTCCCGCGCCCACCGTGATGAGCACTTTTGCACTTAGCGTTGACCGATTTGGATGAAATTTTATCTATAGGTTTCCTTTGGGTTCTATATATGTGGCATCTAAATGTTTTGGTTGAAATCGAAAATACCCTTGTCGGTTTTTGCGGTTTTTAGCGGTTTTCAGTATTTCTGTCAAAAAAGAGAATGGTAAGAGCTAGGGACTTGAAAGACTTCGGGGTCTCAGAAAGCTTCCAAACCTTTGGGTTCAATCGAATATACCGCTGGGGGTTTTGTCGTATTTTTCCTCTATTTTTTGTTGTTTTTTTCGCAATCAGTGATTTTCAGCCTAAACATATTGGGTACATAATTACACTACCGGCGAAAGCTGAGACCACAAGTGCACCAAGGAATTTACATTTCTACGGCTATACCTCCTCACCATACATTCTGGACTTCATACTTCCGTATTATTATACCTCATACCAAGGAATTGACATTTCCGCGGCTATACCTTCTCACCATACATTCTGGACTTCATACTTCCGTATTATTATACCTCATACCAAGGAATTGACATTTCCACGCTTACCTTCTCACCATACATTCTGGACTTCATACTTCCGTATTATACATCATACCAAGGAATTGACATTTCCACGGCTATGCCTCCTCACCATACATTCTGGACTTCATACTTCCGTATTATTATACCTCATACCAAGGAATTGACATATATACATTCTGGACTTCATACTTCCGTATTATACCTCATACCAAGGGAATTGACATTTCCACGGCTATGCCTCGTCCCATACTTCCGTATTTAGAGGTTAACGTGTTCCATTTGAGTACCCCTAGCTGGAATTCTCATCCGACGCGCGATTGCCTGTCGTGTTATGTTCACTGTTGTGATTAGTGTAGTTTGAATGTTCATATCAGTAAACTCGCCGTTCTCAGCACGCGGTTATCTGAATTTAACGAAGGAAATCAAAAAAATTAAAAGAAAAATCAGTTTTTTGAATAATTAATTTTTTTTATATAAACTGAATCTAAATTTATTGTTGCCTTCGATCATTTTTTTCTTTAAATATTTGTTTTGTGCAAAAAATTTTAAGATAAATTTTTAGTTTTGACAAAATATGTTCCTCAATAAAATAATGCCATCAAGTGGATCCCGCGGATTTTTGCAAGAGGTAAGAAGTCCCTGAAAAAGGGCAGATTCTTATTGTAATCAGAACAGAATGAGGTGTAAAGGGGAACACCAGCACCGGTAGAGGGGAATATCAGCACCAGTGGTCATATCGTCTGCTTGGTATTCCAGAGATTGCGGGTTCATGCGCGGATATAGGGAAGGGCCCAGGGGACACGTGCCCCCCCCCCCCCCCCC
>CM022885.1:38664443-38681756 GCA_012654025.1 Pachypsylla venusta
CACAGAGTGTCAATGTGTCTCAAAACAATACACAGCGTGTCAATTTGTCTCAAAACAATACACAGCGTGTCAATGTGTCTCAAAACAATACACAGCGTGTCAATGTGTCTCAAAACAGTACACAGATTGTCAATGTGTCTCAAAACAGTACACAGTGTGTCAATGTGTCTCAAAAAAAGAGAGTGGAGCTCAATATCTTGAGAACGATTTCAAATTTCAAAAACGATGAAACACGAATTTCTCTATTCCAAATGGGAAACTTTTTCAAACAAATTTGGGACTATTTCAAGGGTAGGTCAACTAAATTTTTGAAAAGTAAAAAAAAAAAAAAAAAATGAAAGTATTTTGAGATAAATCTGACGCCCCAAATAAAAAACAAAAAGCAGGAAGAGTTTTCTAATAATGTTTATAATTTATTTTTGTGTGTGTAAACTTAAATATGACATGCACAAAATAAATAAAGACAACATAAAGCATTTTTATTAACTTATTCCTCTCAAATTTTTTTTCCCCTCACTTCTCTTTGCTTGTTTTCAAGACAAAGAGAAACAAGACCCTGACCACTTTTCAATTCCATTTTTTTAAAAAATCGAAAAATCCCGCCAAAAACTGATATAAAAATAAGTTATATCTTGGAGAAGAGAGAAATTTTGTTTCTCTAGCATTCGAGTTGACCTTGACAATGTATAAAAATTTTAATTGAATTTCCCATCTTTGTCCTCAGAAGTTGATTTTTTCCCATTTTTGGAATAACTTAAATAAAAAAAGCAGGTCTCTATATTCTCTATGGAACCGCGGAGAGCTATGAAGAGTGAACCAAACTTCACAGCCGATTGATTCTACGTACCAAGTCCACTGCGGGTCCTCTGATGGATACAAAGTGAAGTCCTTTGGAAACCCCAAGTTTGCGAGAGGGTATCTCTGGTAAAAAATTGTAGGTGCCCCCTAGTGAATGTTTGAGAGGATCCCCAACATGACTGCACCGCCACTGTGCCCATGTCCACTCATCGCGATGAAATCAAAAATGTCGAAAAATATAGAACCTAGAATGAGGCTACCGAGTTATGCCAATTTCAATAAACTTAAGACACCAGCCTCAAGTTAAAAAATATAGAACCTAGAATGAGGCTACTGAGCTATGCCAATTTCAATAAACTTAAGTCACCAGCCTCAAGTTAAAAAAATATAGAACCTAGAATGAGGCTACCGAGCTATGCCAATTTCAATAAACTTTTAAGACGTCAGCCTCAAGTTTAAAAAAGTAGAACCTAGAATGAGGCTACCGAGCCGTGACAATTTCAATAAACTCAAGACACCAGCCTCAAGTTAAAAAAATAGAACCTTAATTAGACTACCGAGCTATGCTAATTTCAATAAACTTAAGACACCAGCCTCAAGTTCAAAAAATATAGAACCTAGAATGAGGCTACCGAGCTATACCAATTTCAATAAACTTAAGACGCCAGGCCTCAAGTTTTTCCCGCGGAAAAGTAACAAAAAAGTTGAAATAATTAGGTCCATTTCAAAATAAAAAAAAATTCACCCTCCTCAAGGTACGTAGAATCCGAAAATCTAATAAAAAATGCCATTACGGCGGACGGTGTACAGGTTATGAAGGGCGACGAACGGCGGACAACCGATTTTTTTTTAATTTGGCTTTTGGATTCAACGTACCTTGAAACGTAAAATATCAAACTTTGAGGGCGGGTATTTTTTTTTTAGTCAGTAAAATAATAAACCCATACGTCTTATTAGCAGAATTTCTTCTCGTATTTGAGGATTGTCGAATGTGATCATGGTTTTAAAATTTTCTTCGATATCCTGACATTCTTTAAGAATCAAAACAAGAGTTTATTTTGAATTGACTGATTTGAAAGTTTTTTTTAATATAATTTATTTTTTCACTGCCCTATAAAGAGTAAGAATGCTCTCAGATAGCCGCATACTTACTTATCTTATAGCATAGCACATATCTTCACATATAATATGCAAGGAAAAACCAAAACACATGTTCTTATGGAAGTGCGCAGATCAGGCAAGTTGTAACTCCAATAAGAATATGTGTATTTGTTTTTCTTTGCATATATGCAATGATGGCTATGCAATAAGGTAAGTAAATATGCGGCTGTCTGAGAGCAGCCTTAAGAGTGTTTGATTAGTACAATACATAGAATAGAAGCTCAGCCATTTCATCCCAGACTGTTTCAATAGTTACAGTTTGGGATTTTTAAACGTCAATTAAAAAAAATGTTTATACTTCATAACTTTCGTTGATGCATTACTAAATAAAGGCTGTATATGGGCAAACGCAATTTTTGGGGACGACGAATACACATTTTTTCTAGACCCACCCTTGATAATGCTAAAGAACTAACACATGAGGCGACCACACAATCATTAGGTACAATGTTAGTTCAACTCCACGTGGTGTACCCTGGATAATGCTAAAGAACTAATACATCAGGCGACCACACAATCATTACGTACAATGTTAGTTCACCTCCACGTGGTGTACCATGGATAATGCTAAAGAACTAACACATCAGGCGACCACACAATCATTAGGTACAATGTTAGTTCACCTCCACGTGGTGTACCCTGGATAATGCTAAAGAACTAACACATCAGGCGACCACACAATCATTAGGTACAATGTTAGTTCACCTCCACGTGGTGTANCTTGGTCTAAACCAAACCCTATCCGGGAGAGTAATTGATTGGTTTACTTGGTCTACACCAAACCCTATCCGGGAGAGTAATTGGTTAGTTTACTTGGTCTACACCAAACCCTATCCGGGAGAGTAATTGATTAGTTTACTTGGTCTAAACCAAACCCTATCTGGGAGAGTAATTGATTGGTTTACTTGGTCTACACCAAACCCTATCCGGGAGAGTAATTGGTTAGTTTACTTGGTCTACACCAAACCCTATCCGGGAGAGTAATTGATTGGTTTACGTGGTCTAAACCAAACCCTATCTGGGAGAGTAATTGATTGGTTTACTTGGTCTACACTAAACCCTATCCGGGAGAGTAATTGACTGGTTTACTTGGTCTAAACCAAACTCTGAAACAATCTGGTTTACTCTGTTTGTTGACAATAAAAAATCGCTTCTTGATCTCCTGGTCCACTATACATCAATAACTTTTCATATTGTATTTTTCTGTATTTTTACAATGTATACTAAAAAAATCAAGAGCGAAATAAATTTACCATTCCTCCGTTATCACTTCTAGGTCTAAATTCTACCGTTTCTGCAGTACGATCTCCAGTTCTAGGTTCTACCGTTCTTGCAGTAAGATCTCCAGTTCTAGGTTCTACCGTTCCTGTTTTATGACCGCTAGGTCTAGATTCTACCATTTCTCCACCGGTTCTATCGTTCCTACAGTACGAAGGATGGCGTGAGTTATTTTGTTAGCAAAATATTCATAATGACGATTGATTGATAAATTTTGCAGTAATTTTACTTGAAAATAAAATACAGAAACCTTATTTTTTTTATTATTATTATTATTTTACACAAAATAACATCTTTTGGAGAGAGAAAAAAAAAACAGTCTTTAGATTCGACAAACATATTATAGAAAGAGTGAAGATTGCATAGTGTAATAGATGAGAGCTTACTTCATAGAGTACGGTAGGCAGATTCAACACGAGCTTGGTAGAACTTCCAGGCGACGAGTCCAATCATAGTAAGAGCAGCGGAGATTAGGATTCCGTCTAAACAAAGACACAAAAAATAGAAATCATCCATAGTAATAATATGAATGGAACTCACGACTCCATTCATCGGACCGGAGCCCGTGATCGGTCTTAGCGCGACTGAGCTCAGAGGCTTCATCGAAAGGTGGGTTCTCGAAAGACACCTTGAACGGTGGAGGGCCGTCTCAGGTCTGAGACATAGTAAGACCATGCTGCAGGGACCATCCAGGAACCTCACGATGGAGATCCTGGCCCTCAGTCGAAAAAATATCAGATTGGTCACAAGCCTGATTACTGGCCACTGTGGCCTAAGAAAACACCTACAGACGATGGGCTTCCATCAGGACCAGGTTATGTGTAGGTTTTGTGGGGAGGATGAGGAGACTGCTTCTCACGTCATTTTTGACTGTAACTCCCTACTTGCGTGGAGACTGAGCATGGGGCAGCTGCAACCCAGACTCGATATCCACGAGAAATACCTAGCCAAAAGGCTGATAAAGCTGGCTCAGATCTTTGACCTTGACTAGGAAAACAGGCCACCTTCCAAGCACAAAAAGCCCAGTTGAGGATTAGGTGCAGCCCCAAAGTGGAATCTAGCTCACGAATCACTTAGCCCCAAAGTGGAATCTAGCTCACGAATCACTTAGCCCCAAAGTGGAATCTAGCTCACGAATCACTTAGCCCCAAAGAGGAATCTAGCTCACGAATCACTAAGCCCCAAAGAGAAATCTAGCTCACGAATCACTTAGCCCCAAAGTGGAATCTAGCTCACGAAGCACTTAGCCCCAAAGTGGAATCTAGCTCACGAACATACGAACTCAAGAGGAAAAATGAAGCAGGGAAACGAAAAGACCATTATAGAAAGAAGAAAAATAAACAGCGCCAGTGATTGAAATCAAGGCGATGACACAAAATCAAGTTTTGGTGACTATGGCAGGACATGTCCTGCTTCTTGTATGTTTGTCCTTCCTGTTCTTGAAAATAATAGAAAATGTCCTGCTTTTTTTTTAATTCACACAAAAATAGCTCACGAATCACTTAGCCCCAAAGTGGAATCTAGCTCACGAATATACGAACTCAAGAGGAAAAATGAAGCAGGGAAACGAAAAGACCATTACAGAAAGAAGAAAAATAAACAGCACCAGTGGTTGAAATCAAGGCGATGACACAAAATCAAGTTTTGGTGGAGAACATTAGTACACCTAAGGTTACCAGACGTCTGACTATGGCAGGACATGTCCTGCTTCTTGTATGTTTGTCCTTCCTGTTCTTGAAAATAATAGAAAATGTCCTGCTTTTTTTTAATTCACACAAAAACACTTTTTAAGTATAAAATCACCTGTATGCAATAATAAAGAATACACAATCCATCTCTCTGAAGTATAACTTCAGTGAGTTGGATTGAACTCTGAAGTATAACTTCAGTGAGTTGGATTGTGAACAGTTCTACATATACTTAATGAAAGCAGAAGACCCTGAGTTAGAAACCCTCCTGACAAAAGACCAGAATTCTGAAAATATGGCTATGGCCAGTAATACATCAATTCATTCCTGAGACAAAGTAGTCTACATGAAATGGAGGACTAATGCAAACCTGTTATTTAATTGTTCACTTAATGATGATGAAAAAAGCAGGCCTTCTATTAGCACTATAGATTCCGAAACTTACCGAGGAAGCTGAGGGGATCAAATTTTCTTTCGGGGGGCGGTGGTGGTGCGGCCGTTGTTGTAGTAATTGGAGTTGGTGGGGGGTGAGGAGTTGGTTGTGGTTTTAACGTTGGCATAATTGGTATTTCAGTAGAGCTGTTAGAAGGCACTGTAGAAGAAAAAACTAAAGTTATAGTGAGGAGTTTATTCTGACTGCTGATCAACCCAAAATGGTTAGGTATTCGCAGTGTTCTTCATTCATCATTAGTTGTAATGAACCTTTAACGGTAACTAGTGGATCAAGATAATCAGGTGTTCACGTTAGTGTTGTAGTCATTTATAGAAAAAATATCTTAATCAAATTTTAAAAAATAATTTTCAAAAAATAAAATATTTAGGGGTGGGCTAGGGCCCCCAAATTTTTCAAATTCGAGAATCCCTTAACACTAGCCGTAACATACCAGAATTTTACGTTTCTACAACAAACCGGTTAAAAGATAAAAATTATTTTTAAAAACACAAATATTTCGCCCCCGGGGGGGGCAGGGCCTCCAAATTTTTCAAAATCAAAAAGCCCTTAACATCAGCCATAACATATCAAAATTTTACGTTTCTACAACTAACCGCTAGAAAGAAAAAAATAATTTTCTAAAAACAGAATATTGGGCCCCCAAAAACTATACAGCAAATTTCCTTCGTGTCCTAAAAAATATACAATATACCAAATTTCGTCAAAATCGGATAAAAATTGTGGCTTGTATAGCGTAACAAACATATATACATACATACAGGTGAATTTCGGGATGCATACCGGGATGGTCAAATGTGGAGTTCACAATTAATTCGAATTATATGATTATCAGTTCATCTTTCCTCTCTTCCCTTGTCCTAATTCTTCATCCTTAATCATCCCTCCAGTATTTTGTACTAGAGCCTTATTCTTTCGTTTCTTTTCAATATTATTTAGTGTTTTTATAGAACAAAAAACTTAGCAGTCCATTTCTCTCGTAGCAATACGCATCTGTGTCTGGGAAACTGTGACCCAAGCTCAGAAAGATCACATTCACGGTCCCTTGAAATATTACCTTTTGGTAAGTCCTGTAAATGAGGAGCTGTGTTCACTGATGAAGCACCTGAGGAAAATAGAAAGGGAAAATTTATATTAAAAAATATTACTTCAACTTTGAAAATAAATTGTACAAATTCATGAAATATTTTAGCCCCGAGGGCCCATCGGGGGAGGGGTCAAAAATATGAAAGAAAAATACATGTAAAATGTGTGCGAGATAATATATGTGAGCTCCAATGGGCCCCTGGCTCTTCAGAGGGGCAAAAATATGGAAGAAAAATGTGGGGCCCTTCTTCCAATATACCCAGTTCGCCCTGCTGTTAAGGACCCAAAACCATGGTCTACCAATTTTAAATAACTTACCAGCGCATAATAAAAAAGGGAATGCTGTTATGGCGATGACGAGGAAGTGGACGTACATATTCATTCTGGCGGCTCTCAACTGCTTTCAAATAATTATCATAGAGGAATATTTCCAGCAGTTCAATCTTTTCTATTGTCTGCAGAGACAGCTGTAATGAAAGATAAGAAATTTATAATTAGAGTGACAGCTAATAAATAGAGTGACAGCTGTAATGAAAGATAAGAAATTTATAAATAAAGTGACATTTGCAACATTTTAAATGTTCAATCAATACTCTTAAAGTAATACCTACTTAACATTTGATCAGATTTCATTGCAAATTCTATCTGCGTAGATTTGCAACATTTTCTGTTGCCTCAGTGTACTCTTAGAGTTTAGAGTAATACCGACTCAACATTTTGTCAGTTTTCATTGCGAATTGTATCTGCGTAGATTTGCCACATTTTCTGCTGCCCCGGTGACCAATACTCGTAAAGTAATAACGACCTAATACCTAATATTTGATCAATTTTCATTGCGAATTCTATCTGCGTAGATTCGCAACAATTTCTGACATCTCAGTGTCCAATACAATTAAAGTAATACCGACCTAATATTTGATCAATTTTCATTGCGAATTCTATCTGCGTAGATTCGCAACAATACTAAAATGATGGTAATCAATGGACCTCCTCTTTATTCATCTAACTCATTTAAATAAAAAAACAGGTCTATTTTAGAAACGTTTGCGGTAAAAAAAAAAAAAAAAAAAAAAAAAAAAAAAAAAAAAAAAAAAAAAAAAAAAAATNAAAAAAAAAAAACAGACATTATTCGTGCAGTTTCTTTTGAGACCTCACTTTTTCGGTTTAATTATGAACTTTGAAGGGCTGTGGCTTTCTTTGAGTCCGGAAAATGTCATAGAGGATCTCTCACGTCAAGGTCGATCGTAAAATGAGCGATTTTCTTTCTGTCAAACACTCCTCGCCTCCCACAAGTAAAAAGTTACCTAATATTGCATCATCGACCAAAAACAATGAAATGTTCTTCTTGTCTGATAACTCACACTTTGAATTCAGAAGATTGTCTATTTATATTGATGTCACTCAGTCCTGCTGGAACGACGTAATTAAATAGAAAAAAAAATTGAACTTAATAGCTAGCTATGCATAATATTTGCAGATTCTATCCTGATTGATGCGATTTGCAATATGCACTAATTTTGCAGTCACTGTTCATAATCGGCAGTGTTGCCAGGTCAAAAAAATGAACTACAGTACCAAGCAGTAAAAAATGACGGTACTCCGAGTGAAAATTACCGTACTTTTTGAAAAATCAATATTATTCTATTTTGGGAGCTAAAATACCTATAAAGTAGGTAATGTGACAATAGAATGTTATGATTAGGTTTTTTTAACCTTTTTTGGTGTCACTTGTTGGCCATTTTGGGAAGAAAAAAATAGGTACAACTTTCATTGTTAATAGAGAAATGTTCTTTGGTTATCTATCTAAATTATATATAAGTGCTATTCTCAATCCATAAAAAACAGAAAGCAAATCTATTACAAATAAAAACCAAAATGTTATCTAGTAGGATATTCTTACATGGTTCAGCCAAAAATAACACCTTTGCTATAGATACTAATAAACTAATACTGTAGTAAGTACCTATTACTCTCTATTTTTTTCAAACTCAAATGCTCAACTTTTAAAATACTAACACAAAACTTTTTTCCCATTTTGTAAAGTTTTACCTCGAAGCATTGGATTATGCATTTTTTCTAAATTTATATGTAAACAAATAAGAAAAAGTGCCAAGGGCTTTGATTTTCGAGTAAAATAAAAATTAAAAACAAGTTGGTCAAATTTCTAAAATTACGGTATTTTCAGTGTACGGTAGTAGGTAACTATTGTTACGGTACGGGCACATTGAAATACTTTAAAATACCGTAATTACGGTACACCTGGTAACACTGATAATCGGAGAAAAAGTCACTAAATTTTATTTATCAAAAATGAGTGCGAAATATGACAGAGAATCCTGGACAGGAAAAATCCCTTTTTCCCAAATCCCACCACTTTTAATCCCATGATATCTTTAATATTTCTCCCCTTTTTAATCACTTTCAAAAAGTGTCGTGCTCAAGCAATATTGCTCATCAAGGCATGGCCGTAAAAACGTTTCCTAAACTGTCTGGAGGAGTTAAAATAGGTCAATAATGCTATCAAGTAAACATAAAAAGTTAAAAAAAAACAAAAGAGGCGGCCGGAGAGACGGAGAGATATTGCAAATTGCAAACCTCAAATGGGAAAAATCCCGCGTGTTCGAAAATCCCTCGTTTCTTGTCCAGGATTCTTTGTCAGGTGCCGTTTACGTACCAATCAACTGGTTTCGCCTCCGAGCAGAAAATAAGGATTATTAAATTTAATATGAGATTTCTTTGATAATTTTAAATGTTTCGCAAGGCATGGCCATTGTGCTCAAATTCAAAGAGAATAAATGTGATAATATTTGTGACAACACATAATATTGCGTTGTCATAAGCTAGTCCTCTGTGGATAGGGGGACTTAAAAATTAAAAAGAATACTTCCTAGGCTGACAAGTCCATGTCAGTCGTAAAAGACGACTACGGGCAGGGTCGGAAACGATATCCTTTCCATTACCCATGCAGAAAGCAGGGAGAAGCTATTGCATTATCCGTAAGGATTCTCAAGTTTAGTATCAACAATTCTGGCGAATTGTTGCAAACCGGCCCAACGGCTGTTGACCTATGATGATGAGATTATTTTGTCGGTATCAGAGTATCAATTTATCAAAAGTGCCTCTAAACTATCACAGTATTATATATTTTTATATTTATATTTTCCTACTCTTGTAAGTGGTCGTTCCTAACACCATATTTAGCTAGTCAATTGGCCTTACAAGGCTGAGTACACTCCGAAAAAAAAGCAAACACATTTCTTCGAAAAAAGTTCTTTACCGCGGGATTCGAACCCGGGTTTCCCGTGTGCAAAACCAGTGTGATAGAGTAAAAAAAAATTGATCCTTGCAAGGGAAATTAATTTAAAACTTTTAATATGAGTTATCTTAATGTAGGCATCGAGGGGAGCAGGCCAGCTTCATTAGGTTACGGTAGTAATCCCGTGTAAATACAGAAGGTTCGGTGTTAAGAAGGGCATCCTGCCTTGAAAAAACTCTTCTTCAAATCAAAGATGAAATGTCATCGACAAATTAATTACAGTTACTATAGAGATCAAAGCGAGGATTACCGTGCCAGGAAGGGATAAAGCTAAAGGGAATAGGGACTGAGGATTGCGGCATGGTAGAAGCAAAGAACCCAAATTTAATAAAATTGGGAAACGATGAAGTTAAAGAATAATAATACGGGTACCTAGTGGAGTAAGACGTTCTGACTGATAATCAGTAGGGCGTGGGTTCAAGCCCAGCCAACCCATGGAAATTTATCCTCATGAATTTGAGATATTTACCACATAATAATAGCATCCAAAAATCTGTCGGTGTCAAAGGACGACTATTCAGTCTAATTGGGGCAGTATAAGGGATTATTATTATTGGTACCCTGAATTCCTGCCCAGAGTCGTATTTCAATCAACACTTGTTTTGTGATTTGTAACCGGGGAGCTCACATGAGGTTTGTTCACATAAACTTTGATTTTTTAACCAATTTTAATCCAATTAGAGGTTAAGAAATATTTTACGGCCATGCCTCTATTGCAACCGTCCAATATGCACCCATGACGGCCAATAAAAAAGCGAGTTTTTTTTTAAAAAAAATTGAATATTTTTGAAAAATTTACCTCAACAGATCTCCCCGGTGTAGGACCTCTTGTTTTGTTGATTACTTATCACTTATCATTCCGTAGCAGATAGCAGTCAAGCAAGCACGCAGGCAGTTCTGTTGATTATATAATTTTGTTCTCTTGTGATAAAAACTATTAAGACCTTTCATTGAACGCCATTACAGCAAACTCTTATCCTCTTCTATAAGACGTAAGTTGTATCTTGTATCTCTCATTGATGCTGAAAACTAGGCAGTAGGTATCTAAGAACCGGACCAAAAAATATTAGAATAGCCACTGGTTACTGTGTCTGAGTAAATTGCATGTGCTGTGCTGCCGAGGTATTTTCTACCACTTGAGAATGATCACAGACAACCGCATATTTACTTATCTTATTGCATAACACTTATTTTTGCATATATGTAAATGTTTAATATTAAATTTGTGTTAACGCATAGTATTGCATTGTCACAAATTAGAAGTGTAGATATCACAGCATTACAAGTGCCTCTTGTAATGCCGCCACTGGTCGCTATTCACATTAAAGTACCTACTCTAAATCCCTTATGACGGCTAATTAATTCACTTTTCTACCGTTTTTGATGAACTTGTTCGCCGAAATGAGGTGCATTCTAAATTTGACCGTTTTTCTTTTCAGTCTATCTTCTCAAACATGACCATTGATTTTATCAGCTTCGCTTACGCAGCGACAGTGACAGCTGGAGGAATAATTGGATATATAAAAGCAGGTGAGCAAAGTATAATGTGTATTGGTGTGTCCCTACGTGGGTACAGGAGTGTGCAGATGCTGATCTGTGTGGGGCATATTTTGGTTATGGGAAGCTGGTTTTCCTATGAAAAAGGTTGTTCCCTGTGTATCCGTTTCAGACTTACTATAAACTCCTCTTTAAGATAAGACCCCAACCTGAGAGAGAAAACTATAATAGAAATGACAACAACAATTTATGAAGTAGGTCTTTATTGGAATTCAGGTCTTAGAAATAAATTATAAAAACTTTAAGTTGTTGTACCCTCAAATGGTCCCCTGTGGTTAGGGGGACTTAAAAAGAATACTTCCAAGGCACCCAAGCCCATGCCAGTCGTAAAAGGCGACTAAAGGAAGTGTCGGAAACGTAATATTTGCCATTACCCATGCAGAAAGCAAGGAGAAGCTACTGCATTATCCGTAAGGATTCTCGCGGATTGATTGAGATTTCTATTGCAGGAAGTACGCCTTCATTATATTGATTGTGATTTCTATTGCAGGAAGTACGCCTTCATTGGGAGTGGACTTACTATTTGGTGGCATATTGGGATATGGTTTGACCTTTGCAAAGTCCTTTGTTATATTGATTGTGATTTCTATTGCAGGAATTACGCCTTCATTGGGAGCGGGCTTACTATTTGGTGGCATATTCAGATATGGTTTGACCTTTGCAAAGTCTTTTGTTATATTGATTGTGATTTCTATTGCAGGAAGTACGCCTTCATTGGGAGCGGGCTTACTATTTGGTGGCATATTGGGATATGGTGCATATCAAACTACAAAGAACCCCAACAATTTCTATTTGACTCTTGGAACCAGTGCCGTACTGGCTGGAATAATGGGGCACAGATATTACAATACCAGAAAGTTTATGCCACCGGGACTTATCACTATCCTAAGGTGAGAAGATTATTATTTTACTGGTTAAAAAAAATACCCCCCCCCCTCAAAATTTGATATTTTACGTTTCAAGGTACGTAGAATCCAAAAACAGAGTAAAAAGAATCCGTTTGTCCGCCGTACCCCATGCACTGCGCACCGTTCGGCGTGAAGGGCACTTTTCCCACTTAGCGTTGACCGATTTGATGAAATTTGGGATGTAGGTTCGATTTGGTTCATAGGGTCCCAAACTGAAAATTTAGTATCGAACCCTGTATATGTGACTGACGGTGACCAAAAGTTTCGGGACAAAATTTGACCCCAAATGGGACCTACATACAAAAGTTCGTCAAAATCGATCAATTCTAAGTTGCGAAAGTGCCCATCACGACGGACAAACGGATTTTGTTGTTGTTACTGTTTTTGTGAATGTCGTCGAGAACGTTAAATGTAACCACCATTAAATATTCCCCTCGCCTCGGTGGCAACATTTTATTCGCAATATAGTAAGGTGCAGTAAAAGCAGAAGAATCCACAGTGTTAGAATGTTCGATTTGGTTCATAGGGTCCTAAACTGAAAATTTAGTATCGAACCCTATATATGTGACTGACGGTGACCAAAAGTTTCGGGACAAAATTTGACCCCAAATGGTACCTACATACAAAAGTTCGTCAAAATCGATCAATTCTAAGTTGCGAAAGTGCCCATCACGACGGACAAACGGATTTTGTTGTTGTTGCTGTTTTTGTGAATGTCGTCGGGAACGTTAAATGTAACCACCATTAAATATTCCTCTCGCCTCGGTGGCAACATTTTATTCGTAATATAGTAAGGTGCAGTAAAAGCAGAAGAATCCACAGTGTTAGAACATACAATTTGTATACATTTTCGAGCGCTTCCTGTTTTTAATTTTGGTTTATTATTTTTAATAATGAACCTTTGGAATCGTGACAAAAAAAAAAACAAAACAAAAAAATACCCCCCTCAAAATTTGATATTTTACGTTTTTGTTTCAGTGTTGCAATGATTGTTCGATTTACTGCTCAAGGAATTTATACATTAGTTTTAGAACAGCCTCCAAAAAACCAGTAATTGACTCTGGAGTGAAATTCAATCAGACTACTCCAGAGTCAGTAGCTATTCTTGATGATCATGGAACAAGGTGACGGGATATCAACACTTTTTGTATCATTGGTGACAGGATATCAACACTTTTTGTATCAGTGGTGACAGGATATCAACACTTTTTGTATCATTGGTGACAGGATATCAACACTTTTTGTATCAGTGGTGACAGGATATCAACACTTTTTGTATCAGTGGTGACAGGATATCAACACTTTTTGTATCATTTGTGACAGGATATCAACACTTTTTGTATCAGTGGTGACAGGATATCAACACTTTTTGTATCAGTGGCGACAGGATATCACTACTTTTTGTATCAGTGTAATAATTAATTTCTCACAATCTCAAATATGAATTATTTTCATTACAAAATAAATCATACTTGGACATACCTAGATGTGGACAATAAATCAATTGGGCACAAATTATTAGATTTGAACAAGCATTTTCTATTTTCTGTTTTCCTCTGTGAAATATATACAAGATGGAATAAATGCAAAATACAAGAGTTCGGTCTTTTGTGTTAGAAATAGATAGTTGCTTTATTTCTCTCTTGGGCGGTGTACACAACAGAGCAACGCGATAATTATCATTCAATACATTCATTCAATAGTGGCATCATCGTATCCAGATGTATGAGACAGCAGCTCTAGATAAGTTGTAGTACACTGCTTGTGTTTTTAATTGTCATCATACATCCGTTCTTGGAGGCTGATAATTGACATGGGCCCCCAGAACCATGACAATCACTGCAATATAATTACGTCAGTAACATAAAGAGTTATAAACATAATGATATTACAGAGTAGCTTTCTGCGTTATTTTACACCATCAGCTCAGGTGGACTCGGCCCGTGAGGATGTCACCCTCAAGTAACTTCTTACAATCTCAAGTATGATTTACTTTTCCTCATGGAAAGTTAGAAAGTCATATATGGATTGGAAGAAATTACGCCTTCGATAATTATCGGCTGATAAAAATTGCATTACCCTGGTGTGAACGAATAGTTGCCTTATTTCTCTCTTGGGCGGTGTAATTCCTTAAGGTTTTTAAATCTATCAAGTTGATAAGCATCGCAAGCAATACAAATCACAGGGACGTAACTAGGCTAGTCTGCACCCGGGGCAATATTTTGGCGCCCCCTCAAAACTCGGGCTACGCCCGTTTTGGCGCCCCACGAGCCTCGCGTCTGGGGCAGTTGCCCCGTTTGCCCCCCTAGTTACGTCCCTGGGGGTTGATTGCCCCCTCCTTGTATCCACTTCTGGTATGAGGTTACCGAAAAGGTTTTGATGACTATGGAACTGTGATGATAAGCGTTCCAGGTCGTCCTGGTGCATAGAATCGATCATAGTGAGGACCTGTCAGGCCCGACGACAGGGCGGAATCCCCAAGGCCCGGGATTTTCTAAAAGAAAATCCCGGGTGAGAAAATTATCATAATGATTTTTTTCATTATGATAAAAAGGTGAGAAAATTATCATAATGAATGTTTTCAAGTTTTTTTCTGAATAATAAATAAATCAACTTAAAAGATTTCAAAAATTTTCAAACACACAAAATCAGAAGTTTAGCAATAGTGAGCTAATATGGTTCAGCGGCTATTGCAGGACACTGATTTTAAAATAGAGTGCGACCTTTCAACTTGTACAGCAATCATAAATATTGATATATTTCGTAAACATTATCATCTGATAATCGAATTATGTGTTGCCAAGAAGAAGCGTACATGCCTTATTCACATCTAAGTGAATTGCCTACTTTTATTACAGCCGATACGGTGATTTTAGATGAAAGAATAAATTTTTCCCCCCGGCCCTGGGACCTGTTTTCGTCATTTTCATCTCTGGATGATTTATTATTGTATGTATATCATATTAGTAGGAACTCTTGATTGAATGGTCTATATATTAGGAAGATCCTTGGGACTTGAGTTTGAAAGATATAGGAGATCCTGGTGAGTCCTATCCTTAGGAGATCCTGGTGATAATTAAACCTTCTGCGTCCTCCCTGACCACACTGGCTTCCAAATCCCTGACCTGACCACACAGTGCAAATCCTGACGGAACTGTGTTTGCAGCTCGAACAATTGAGCTGCAGTCAGCCTCGTGACTACCGAAGGCGTGAGTATTAGTAGCGATATTAAAAGGACAAAAAATAATAATAATAGTGCTGTAATGATTTAATATGGTGGCCCTTGTAATGCTGTGATTCCCACAAGAGTAAGTTGTGACAATGCAATAAACTACGTTTATAACAACACGTTTACAATTTACCCAGTCAACACTTACAAAGGAACTGAAGCTGTGTGGACGAGCTTAAAATGGCTCTCAGGGTGTAGCTTTGTTACACCTTAACACTGGAAATACAGGGTGCACCAGGTAACACAGGAACTGAAGCTGTGTGGACGAGCTTAAAATGGCTCTCAGGGTGTAGCTTTGTTGCACCTTAACACTGGAAATACAGGATGCGCCAGAATAACCCAACGAGTTTAAGATTGTTGATGATGGGTCATTTTCTTCCCAACAGAAGAAGAATTGAACCATCAGTTACACTGAAGCGTGTCGATTTTACAGTGGTGTTGCCTTGTATCCTTGCGGACCGTACCTGGTCCCATATTCCAGGGACCTTAAGACTGCAACACCTAATTTTCATCATTTGGTCCACTGGGGGCGCCTGATGCCCCCCGAAACCCCTCGTGCGGGTTGACACACGTGTCCCTATGCATCCCAACGGGATGGAAACTTGCTCGGCAGGTGGATTCGGCCAGCTTGCACTGACCTAGCTCCACCAATTTGCCACTCTCTTATAGACACTTTCACACTACTACGCTCCCCAGGACAGTGGTGGAGCGAACCTACTCAGCGTCATATGGACCCCAGTAGAAAGTCCCAGTCCCAACAGAAGGGGAATCAGTTACAATGCAGTCGAGGACCCTTGAACATCGTGCATTTGTTACAGAGACATTTTTCAAAAGTGGTGTTTCAGTGGCCATTACTCAGAGAAAGTTTCGTATTAACCTTTTTCAATGCAGAAAGACTGGTAGAACTGTTGGAACACATGGAACCGTCGAACATGCAACACAACAGAATTTTCGCAAATGTGTTCCACAAATGATTCATATGTTCAAATAAATCATACATCAAAATAATTCCCCATTTCTTTTCTTTCAAATAAAACAATTTTTTTCTATCTTAAAAATTGCAGGTGTAGCATCATTTTTAAAATCATCAGGTTTGTCTTGGCGCACCCTGTAGGTGTAGATGGTAAAAAAACGACAGAATCAAATTAGAAAAACAGAAATAAAACTTTATTATGATTCAAAGAATAGAATAAAACAAAACAACAAACTCACAAAACAAACAACACTTAATAAATAATTATACAAATAGAGAAAGCACTGAGTGAATCAAAATAAGTTGTCTTCAAGTCATATGTGACCAAAAATCTATACTCGCGAAGACCAGTTGGACTCACTATAATCAACTTAGCTCCACGATGGCTAAACCTAGAGACCTGAAATTTGGCACTAAGTACCTAATAAGAAAGGAAAAAATCGAAAGTTCAAGTGGAAGCAAGCTACTGCCAAAAATGGCACTTTTTAGCGTTTTAATTTATTTTTTTTCCGGGCAAACTAAAGGAGATAACTAAAAATGACCGAGAATGGACCCCCCCCCATAATTGTATAAAAGGACCCAATTAAAAGTATAAAAATTGATTTTTTTCCGGTTTCTCTCCGATTTATGGCCGGTTTTCACAACTGAAAAAACGGAATTGAAAAGTACCAATTCGAGATGAGCGAGAAAGCCGATATTCAATACGAAGGTGTTTCGCAGTACAAACAGTAATATCCTTGAGTAAAATATTGAATTTTCTAAAAAGGAGCCGTGCTCACTCTGGGGGTCGGTTACAAGTTTGAATCTGGGATCGGGGAAAATGAAATTTAGAAAACACTAATTGTTTTCTAACCCCCCCCCCCCCCCC